>JADRCD010190929.1:11945-43982 GCA_019843815.1 Montemys delectorum | reverse complement strand
AGAGAGAGAGAGAGAGAGAGAGAGAGAGAGAGAGAGAGAGAGAGACATCACATTGGTTCTGTTCCTCTAGAGGGATCCTGTTTAAGGAAGTAGAGAAAGCTGCTACTTTGAGAAATCGATGAAAGTAAGGGAGAAAAACATATTGACCTGGGCAAATGGAGACATGGAGATATCAGGTGTTCTGCTTAAGAGATGTCAAGCTTCAAATGAGCTGGTCCTCTGCAAGTGTGGACAAAAGATTAAAGTATGTGGATGGGTCTGGGTCTGCTGTACTTGAGATGTTGTGGTACAATCTTTCAGTTTGATAGTCACTAGCATGCATAGTCCATTCTAACTGGAGACTACATAATGCTTCCTAGGATATGCATAACGACAGAGGGGAATGTGCAGGTGAAGAAGCCAAATCTCTCTGGTGTGCAGAATTTATGGAGGAGATGAAGGAGCTAGTAAGGGACGGTAGGAAGTAAGTCTGCATTAAAGACTACAGGAACATGACACTGAAGCCCAGGGAAGTGTGTGTGTGTGTATATTGTGTACATGGGCATGTGCATATGTGTGCACTTGCACATGGAAGCAATAGGTAGGTAGACATCAGTTTTTCCTCAGTCACTGTCCACTTTAATTTTTGAGGCATGATCTCTCACTGAACCGAAAGCTCACTGATTTTACTAGACTGACTTGCCAATGTGAGATCCCAGGATTAGTTTGCCTCAGTCCTATCAGTGGTACGGCTGGAGATCAATACTACAAGGCCTCCCTCCACTGTACCACCACCCGTGGGCTCAGAACATCGAACACAGGCCTTCATGATTTTATAGCAGTCCCATTTGCAACTGAGGCTTCACTTCATGCCAAAAATATTTTAAAGGGAAATAGAACTATTCTCCTTTAAACATGGCTGACAGGTTAGAAGACGTAGGCCCAAGGGTGTCATTCATCCTTCAGATGTAGGAGCATAATTTCCTGGTCTACCACAGGCCACGGAATGTGTGGAGACGTTCTGCTTCCAACCTGTCTCGAGAAGGAAGATGAGTCCCTTCGTGTATAAGTAAGCAGTTTTATTGATTACTGGTTTGATATTTGTGTAGCCTTACATAGCCCGCTCAATTGAGTCTATGTAGATAAGGCATATAATTCTTTTTATCCATTGTCGGATTTTATTTACAAATGTATTTGAATTTGGATGTGTGTGTGTATATATATTTATACATGTACATGTACATGTATATGTATGTATATATGTGTGTGTGTATATGAATACCTCTGTATGTGTGTGTGTGTATGCATGTGAGTGTGTGTATGTATGTGTGTGTGTGCATGTACATATGGAACCAATGAAAACAGAGGTCAATAGTAGGTATTGTATCCTACTTCACCTTATTTTTTGATTTCACTTCATCTAGAGCTCACCCATTCAGTGAGAGTGAAGAGCCAGTGTAATCCAGATGTCCAGATGTCCTTGTGTGCTTCCTGTTGGAACCTAGCTTCTAGGTCTGTGTGTGCGCGCGCGCGCGCGCGTGTGTGTGTGTGTGTGTGTGTGTGTGTGTGTGTGTGTGTGTGTGTGTATGCATTTCTTAATTTGAACTCAGGTCCTCTCGCTTATTCACCAAGCATTTGATCAACTGAGCCATCTCCCAACCCCGAACTGCTTTTATTTAGCTGAAGATATTTTGTCCTTTTTCAGTAATCTGGGTGTTTGTTATATATAACTTCCTTTCTTTGTGGTACGAGAAAATACGCTGTGCCAACATTGTAAGTCTTGCCCCGTATTTGAACCTCTGTTTTCTTATGGTGTGAAATAATATAAGTGTGATATAATTTGAGCGGTAGGGGTCCTCAGTGGAGCTGGCTGGCTGGTTGTTATTGTTGCCATTGCTATTATTTGATTTTCTGGCACACAGAATCATGTAATACATTTTAAAAGTATAAAATGAGTAGCCTGACAAAGTGGTTAGGTGAGCAAAAGCACTTGCCACCAATCCTCACAACTGAGTTCAGTTTCCAAGACCTATATGATAGAAAGACAGGATATTTCCTACAAGAACATACTCAGGCAAATTTTCCTCTGTCTGTCTGTCTGTCTGTCTGTCTGTCTGTCTGTCTGTCTGTCTGTTTTCTGTGTCTGTGTCCACACTAATTCAATGTTAGTCTGGTTTGGATTATGAACTCTCTGCTACCCAGGGCTACATAGTGAGAACTATCCCCCCCACCCCACACCCCCACACACACTAATTTTCTCTATAATTTTCTAAAAATCTGTAACTGCTTTGGCTACTCTGGCATGCTGTTCAGATCAGAATTTTTGAGTCTTTTCTTAAATGTAAGGGAGGTTTCCCTAAATTAGTAGTTAAACTACAAAGTTGAACAATTTCCATTACATGAGGTTTTTTTTTTATTTTTTGTTTTTGTTTTTTTTTTTTTTTGGTTTTTTTTTTAACTTCTTGGATTGTTATAAGTAAAAATTGACTCTTCTTTACATTATAACTTTTAATCGTGTCATCCAGAATGCCCTTTGGGTGTGTATCTGAGGAATTGTTCATATTGCTTATTCTCCTTTATGTTTTATCAAGCTTAAGTTTTACTTCTGAAGTTCCTTTTTCAACAATATTTAAATTTTATTCTTTAAAATTTCCAAACATTAATAGACTATTTTGATCATATCTGTCTAACACAATCTCTTCTAATTCCCCCTAGTGCCTTCCACCCCATCTCCTTCCCATTTTAAGACCATTTTTACTGTTATTAATCACCCCTCGATTGCAATTAGTGCTGCCAACAACTAACTAGTGGCTGCGACCACAGGAGAAAAATAAGTGCCCTTCCCTAAACAGCTGCTAACAGATCCACAGTAAGGGTGAGGCATTGGGGGCCTCTCCTCATCCATGTTGGAATTTTTATCTGGGTTGATTTATCTTTAGTCTTGAAGGCTTTTCTAGCTGCTTTTAGTATTCTTTTAAAGTGTTTTATTCCTTTATTTTTTCATCCATTTCTAAGTTTACTAAATTCTAATGTATGCTCTAGTCTCGTTTTTTTCTCTCATCATTTTAACATCCTAGCATGTCTTAGAAATATATTGTGGTCTTGATATGAATTTTCCATTTTCTTATATTTACTCAGTCTTAGCACTAGCTACAGTAACTTTAGATGCTTTCTTTTGTATGAATGCTTATCCATAAATATTATTAGTACAAAGTATGAAATGCTAATTATTTCTGAAATTATTCATGTTGTTATATTATGAAGTATAGTTCATATATGTAAAATAACTATTAATTTTATTATAGAGTATATAGATAGCATTTCTTATATACCTAAAGTATGATAATATGTTTATATTATAATATATCCAATACTGCCTGTATTGACATTCATGATCACAGAACTGCTTCTCATGAGTCAAACCAGTGGCACAAAACTAGAATTTAGGGGAGTAGGGACAAGCTTTTCACTTAAGTTTTTCATATATTCTATCCACATGTTGATTCTCTTGCTTTCAAAAAAAGTATTTGTTTTAGGAAAATAGTCATAGATAAATATTCTAAAATTATGTTACTACCATCTTGACAAAACTTTCTTTTCCAAAGTACTATCCATTAGAAAAACAGCCAGTGCTACAGGACTGCAGCTTGATTCCATGTATGATACCTCAATAGCACAAAGTCCATTTAATACTGGCCTCAAACTACACCACACTTACTTCTAGTTCTATGTATTGAGATAAAAGCCATCTGCATCATCAATGAGAAGTAAGGAGCAAATCCTTCATGAATTTCTCTTAAGTATGATTAAATATTTTTCATGTTATTCATGGTAAATTTGATCAAATAGAATGATTATTTTATACATAATTGAGTTTAATTTTCCAAAGGAGCCTTGAAGAGGGAGATTTGAAAGTTATATATGGCTGATATTTTGCTACATGAAAATTGAATATCCTTCATTTTTAATGAAATTGAACTGTTACGTGGATTTTCCTTTTGTTAGATTTCCACATGTAAGTAAGGATGGTTGTCTTAAAATTGCCATCATGAAGTCAGCAGCTCTACTCGATTCCATAACGTATCTTAACTTGTGAGGCCATTTTATTAGCCCTGGAATCAAAATAAATTTCTGTATGCAAATACATCCCATGAGATTCTTGAGTGAAGACATAAACTACATACATCTTTTCTCCGATGAGAGCTTGTGGAGATTGGCATTTAGGAGATACCCCACAAAAGAGTTTGGATTTACTGAAATGAGAGGCCTACTTGAACTACTGCAAAGTATATTGAAATACATAAAACTGGGAATATAATTTATAATTTTCCATGTAGTTAAGCATTTAAAATGCAGTGAAATTGTAACGTGTAGACGGGGAGTCTCATCTCACATCCTAAAAATATCATTAAAATATCATAGAGATCAATGACTGATATACGTTTAACAATGGAATGCTTCTCTGACATCTCCAGGTGGAACAATTTCAGCTGGATAAAAAACTCATAATGTGAGCAATCTCTCTTGTGAAACATGGATCAGTAAATACATGGAATTTACATGAAAAAAAAAAGAGCTATAAAGGCAATTGTGTAAGTTCAATCTTCTATAAAAACAAATCCTTCCTTGGAATCTAAAATAACAAAAAGGAAAAATGGATTTCATTAGGAACATCTAGCTGCAACTGTATCCCATTTATGTTGTATATACTTCCATGTGCCTAAATTTTAAAGTACAAAGTGTGAAATGAAAAAGAGAAAGAAAAGGGAGAATGAACACAAAGAAAGAGAAAGCAAGGTAGGAGAAAAGGAAAGGAGGGAAGGAGAAAGAAGAACAGGTAACCAAAACAAGATAGAAGAAAAGCAAGGAAGGTAGAGACAAAAAAGAGAGAGGGGCTCCAGAAGGGAGAGGAGAGGCAAAGAGAGAGAAGGGGAACACATACTTACTGGCTTCATATTGAGAAAGAAGTAGAGTCCCAAGCAACCACTACACAAAAGTCCAACTTGACAAACAAAAAAAAAATTTTGCTGAGGTTACACAGGAACAGGGATGCCTCAAAGACAGTTGTATCACTACAAAGGTTAAAAGGTGGCTGAAGACTCGCCAGAGCTGTATCCCTGAAGGTATTTTGACAGGCGAAGGGGTGTTCTCCTAGGCAATCCAGTCAATCAGAAAGTCTCCCCCAGCAGTTAGTTGTTTGTTACTTCTGCAACACTGGAGGATTATCTTCTTGCTAGCTTCCGGGGAACTCCTTAAGAATTCCTAAGTGAATTGTTTTCTTCTGCTGGATCTCCCTAGTGTATATCTTCCTCTCTGGAGGGAAAGGTTTAATTTAGAAAAGTATTCAGCCTTAAGGAGCTTTGGTCAAGGTCTAAAATGGAATGTATCTACTCTTGGGAAACTATTCCACACAGGGAGGAAAAAAGAAAGACTCAAGAGTAATAGGATATTTTTTGTAGAAAATATATTGTCAAATGAACCAAGAGTAAATTTTGAATCTAATAGGAGGAACTCATATATTAATAAGTGAAAGAAAATACAGATGCTGAAGGTAACTCAGCAGCAAAAGAGAGACAAGAAAATAATGGCAGACAAAATCTCAGAGGGTGCTGGGAGATGAATCAGAGATAAAAAAGCTTTCTATGAAAGCATTAAGAACTTACGTCAAATCCCTAGCATCCCACAGAATTCTGGAATGAGTCACACGCACACTAGTGTCCTTGTAGTCTGACTCTATAGTAGGCAGACATAGAAGGATCATTTGGAGTTGTTTGCTGCCAAACTACTCCAGATCCATTGAGAGCTCCTGGACATAGAAGATAAGGCAGAGAGTGACAGAGCTGGCCATGGACACTCTTCAGGTTCTGTGCACAGGTTTGTGCTCCTATACACACATACCTGCACATATATGCCTTAAAAAAAAAATCTCTGACTAGCAAAGCCCTTAAAAATACTGAATGAATGAATAAATGTTCAAGGTCTGTAAACGGTCAAGGTTTGAGTTTGACCCTCTCTAGATTTTAGTTCATTGTCATAAAAATTATCTGGAATAAGGTTTAGTTTTTTTGTTTGCTTTGCATTGCTTTTCTCTTTCTTCTTTACTTCTTAAAAGGAAATTACCACAGACTTTTTGCTCTAAAGTTTCAGTAGGGGAATGCCAGGGCCAATAAGTGGGAGAGGGTGGGGTGGCAGGCATGGGGAGAGGGGAGGCAACAGGGGTTTGTTCTTGTTGTTTTTGTTTGTTTGTTTGTTTGTTTTTTTGGAGGGGAAACTGGGAAAGGAGAAATTTACATGTAAATAAAGAAAATATCTGATTAAAAAAAAAAGTTTCAGTGACCAATGTCATTTTTAGGTATAAAAAGGGATAATATTTAACTGTGTTTGTAACTAGTTTCCAAATAGATGTTTTGAAAACTAATTTTAAGGAATACATTTTATTTAAAGAAATGGGATTCTTCATTGTAATTTCTAAAATCTATTTCTTGTTTTTTTGTTGTTGTTGTTGTTTAAAAACAAAATCAAATACAAAAAAAAAAAAAAAGCATGAACTGGAGAGAAGGCCGTGTGGTTAAGAGCACCCACTACACTTCCAGAAGACCCAAGTTTTGTTCTCAGCACCCATACTAGGCAGTTCACAACCACCTGCATCTCCAATTCCAGGGGTTCTAACACATTCATCTGATTGTTATGCACACTGTACAATATGGCATATATACATGCAAGCATATACACATACACATATACACATAAATACAAAGCATATAAATTTCTAAAACATTTTTTTTTAATTTTAATGTATCTTATTTTAAAATCTTATTTTATTTGGAGATCTAGAAAAGCCAGACCAAGTTCAATAGTATTTTTCTTCTTGCACCACTAACACAGGACCAGTAATTACAAAGACTGCTGAAAGTGTGTCATCTGGTGTGGCAAAGAAGTTTCCTAAGTTCAGAGAAATCTATTCGAGGTGCATGGAAAAGAGTGTTCCGGTATGATAAAAAACAGGACAGACCTCCAAGCTGGTGCTCATGCTGGATTATGTTAAATATATTCATGTGTTTTAGTTGAGACCAGTCTTGGATAATCATTGAATCTGATTGCCATAATAAAATGTTTGACAAGAGCAACTTCAGGAGAGTGGGTTATTTTATGTCACACTTTCATAGCTCACTCTTCCCACAGCAGGAAGGTTGCAAAAGCAGAAGCCTGAAATGCCTGGTCACATTTGATCCACAGTCAGGAAGCAGAAAGAGATAGATGCTGGTGATCTGTTGACTTTCTCCTCTGTATTTAGTCCAGGACACCATCCCATGAAATGGGCTTTCCATCGTTATGGTAGGTTTTCTCACCGCAGTTAACCTCACTTAGAAAATTCCTCATAGACATGCCCAGAGAATTGTCTCCCACATGGCCCTAAACCCTGCCATGCTGACAATATTAAATACCACAATTACTTGGAGTAAATGGATAGGACTCTGTAGAATGCTAGATGTGTATTCGAGGTATTTTCTTAGAGGTAGGAACTAAAAGCAGATGAAATGAATGACTCTCCGATGGGATTTAAGTTTACCTATCCTACTCTGAAGAAAATGGCTCTTCTTCCCGCAAGGGCTCTCAATATTCTTCCCATTGGAAGTCTTCATTAAAATAAGAAAATGATGTCTCCTACACTGAAATGAGAGTTCATGGACATAGTACAACAGATTTATATTGAACTGAAAGGGTTAATATGGAAAGGAATAGAGGAGGTATAGGAATGGAAGAGTAGATATTCTAATAGAACCAGTCTCCGTGAGCAGCAAAGCCCTGCCCCATATTGGATGGCACTCAGAACCAAAAGAAACAGGATTCTGTGAGCTCTGAGAATGTCTAGGGGCTTCCAGTGCTTTGAAACTGGAGATGTGTGTGTGTGTGTGTGTGTGTATGTGTGTGTGTGTGTGTGTGTGTGTGTGTGTGTGTCTGTGTGTGTCTGTGTATGTGTCTGTGTATGAGTATGTGTGTGTGTCTCTGTGTGTGTGTGTGTGTGTGTGTGTGTGTGTGTGTGTGTCTGTCTGTCCATCCAGCTGCTTTGGTAGAAAGCAGTAGAGTCATATTTCTTCAGCTGCGCATATGCCCTCTATTCCTCACCCACAATTGAGAGCTGATAACTCTCTAGTTAGCTTCTACTTCATTATTAATATTAGTGGCTACTTTACAAGTGTTTTCCTGCCCATGAGCCAACTCCTCCATCATAACAAATTTCCTAGGGCTGGTAGTTACTTTTTTCTATCTATATCTTAATAATGAATTTTTGAATGAAACAGTGAATATTCTACATTATGATATTGGTGGATTTGTTTGTTTGTTTGTTTTTGTTTTTGTTTTTTTTGAGACACAGTTTCTCTGTGTAGCCCTGGCTGTCCTGGAACTCACTCTGTAGACCAGGCTGGCCTGGAACTCAGAAATCCACCTGCCTCTGCTTACCAAGTACTGGGATTAAAGATGTGCACCACCACTGCCTGGCAATACTGGTGTTTAATTTAATAAAAGAAATAAGCTGAGCATGAAACATACATAGACAAACTGTCCACTATTATTTAAGTATCCTTCAATCCAAACATCACTAGTACTAAGAAATAAGATACAATTTTTAAATAGTTACTTACTTTTTTTACATGAGCAAATTTTATTGTCTGTTCTTAAGCCATACAGCATGGTATTAAAGATGTAATCCATAATAAAATGGTCCTGAAGGTGGAGAAAGTTAACAGACTGGACATCTCACAGATTTGTTCTTTTCTTTCTTCCCGCTAGCAGGAGCAGCTATCTCCTACCCATTCAGCCATAATTCAAGTTCCATGTGCTGCAAGGAACTGCACTCTAAATGTGTGCGGGATCCCTGACTAGACAGTCGATGTTTTTGTTTCGTAGTCTGTGTGGATTTGTCTCTCCCATTTTGCTCCACCCTCTACAAAAGAAAAAAAAAATTTGTACTTTGACTCTTTCTTGAAAAGACCTTTTTGTCTTTTTCCTGAAATCCATATATACTTCATATTTGAAATTATCATTCGTCCTGGGGTGTATTCTTTTCACTTAGCACAATATCTCTGGGTCTATCATGAAATGGCCAATGACAGGATATTTTTAAACAGTATTTCAATCTCTCTCTCTCTCTCTCTCTCTCTCTCTCTCTCTCTCTCTCTCTCTCTCTCTCTCTTTCACCTCTCTTTCTCTCCCATTCCTTCTCTCTCACTTTGTGTGTGTGTGTGTGTGTGTGTGTGTGTGTGTAAATACTTTCTTTCTTGTCCAGCAATAGACACCTAAGTTTGTTCAATGTCTTGGGTAATGGCAATAATTCAACAGTTACCAGGAGAAGGGATGTATTTGTATGAGGTGGTCTTATTACATCTGAGTATGTGTCTAAAAGAGAGATTGCTGGCTAAAAGAGTATTGCTATTTGAAATTTAGTTACATTCTAATCATTTTTTTATTACTGGCTACAGCAATCTATGTTGAAAGGTTACAGGGTTCCCCTTTCTTCACATTCTCCCCCAAATCATGTCTCTGATTCTGTCAGGTGGATATGCTAGTGGTTTAGACTTGGACTATTTGTTGTTAGTTTTCTAAAGTCATGAGATGGCATTTCATACCAGGTTTCATTCACATTTCTGCTGTAAATCCTGATGTTAAATGCCATCATTTGAAACAGGTCCATTCTGACCAGTTTTGTGTCATTTTGTATAAACATCTATTCAAGACCTTGCCTGCTCTAAACCAGGGAGACTGGTCATATTCTGTTCAACAGAATCTTTAGCAGACAATGGGGTATAGGATGGGTCAGTGGTCAAATGGCCAGTGGTTAGCAGAGCTCTCAACAACAAATACCAACACTAGGTTTGTATCTCATGAGTCCACTGAAGGAAACTGGCAGGCAATGGATAAGTCCAAAAGTCAAAGATTTCCCTCGAACATTAAAGGAAGGAGAGGATTACCAGGGTAAAGATGACTTGACCAAGGTCAACAGCCACGAGCACTGCTCAAGACAAGATGCCCTTGTCTAACCTTTTCAGGGACTGTGTGAGGAGAACAAAGGACCTTCCAATCAACAGAGTTGACCGCTTGCCTCTGTGGTGTTTCTAGGATGCTTCCAGCTGTTGACTGTCATCAGGTAGTCACCAAATAACAAACTACCACCACAGCAAGGAAATGTGTGGAGGGTCATGAGGTTCCCATCCTGATTGCCTTGTTTTACCCCTCCTGGCCTCATCAGGATAGAGTTTTCTCGATACTAAGTTGGGTTAGTTCTTTACAGGTCTTGGAAAGGGCAATTAAGCCTGTATCTGAGATAAACCTCAAATACTGTAGAACCTGTTCACTACCTTGCTCATTCGCTCTGTTCTGCAGGAGGTTCTTCACTTAATATAATCTCCATATATTTATTTCTGTTTTTGTAGCCCAGGTCTTTGGTATGATGGCCAACAGCTCATTTTCAAGGCCAAAGTGAAGAGGTGCTTCCATAAATTATCATCTAGTATTTCTGTAGTTTCGCAGTTTTTATTTGGGCATTTTATCTGTCGTGTACATGTTTTAACGTAAGGGTCTAATTTCGCTCTTTTTCATGATGTAGCTATCAAGAATGTGGGAATTTCCTCCCACATCAGGACCATTTATCAGATGACCATTTATCTTCTCATTATGTATTATTTATTATTACCCAGTTCAAAAATTAGTTTATTGTATAACTTTGACTTTTACTTCTGGTTTCTGTTTCTTTCTACTCTTTATCTCTATGCTTGTTTTAGTTCTAGTACAACAGATTTTGAATTATTATAGCTGTATGATGCAATTATAAATCACTCAGTATCATAGCTTCAATCTTTAAA
This sequence comes from Montemys delectorum, assembly GCA_019843815.1. Classification (NCBI taxonomy): domain Eukaryota; kingdom Metazoa; phylum Chordata; class Mammalia; order Rodentia; family Muridae; genus Montemys; species Montemys delectorum. The sequence continues at coordinate 33,141 of JADRCD010190929.1, read as the reverse complement.
ATCATATTTGCATTGGGATTTTTTCATGGTACCATACACATATCTTTGAAAATTGTTCATTGGTGAATAATTCTTTCAAGATTTTGAATGATCTAGCATGAACTCTGTGGCTTAAGTAGAATAAATATTGCTGACTTTTGCATATGTGACTCATTATGTAATTTATTATATAATAGTGCCATACATTCTTACAGATTTTTCACACATTATACTTTTTTCAATTTTCTTTTATTTTTTTAAACTCCAGATTTTATTCCTACAACCCTGTCCACCTTCCAACTGTTCCACATCCCATACCCCCTCTCTACTCCCAGGTCTCCATGATGTCTCACTCCCTACACCTCACTCAACCTGACCTCTAAGCTCCCTGGGCCTCCAGTCTTTGAAGGGTTAGGTGCATCCTCTCTTATTTAACAGAGACCCTGCAGTCCTTGGCTGTATATGTGTAGGGGGCCTCATATCAGCTGGTGCATGCTACCTGTTTGGTGGTCCAGTGTTTGATAGATCTCAGGGGTCCAGATTAATTGAGAATGCTGCTCCTCCTACATGGTCACCTTCTTCTGCAGCTTTTTTTCCATCTTTCCCTAATTCAACCACAGAGATCAGCAACTTCTGTCTATTGGTTGAGGGTGCATATCTGCATCTGACTCTTTCAGCTGCTTGTTGGGTCTTCTGGAGTGCTGTCATGCTAGGTCCCTTTTTGTGAGCACTCTATAGCTTCAGTAATGGTCTCAGGCATTGGGACCTCCCCTTGAGCTGGATTCTAGCTTGGGCCTGTCGCTGGACCTTCTTTTCCTCAGGCTTCTCTCCATTTCCATCCTTGTAGTTCTTTCAGACAGGAACAATTATGGGTCAGAGTTTTGACTGTGGGATGGCAACCCCTCCCTCATTTGATGCCCTGCCTTCCTGTTGAAAGTGGCCTCTTTAAATTCCTTCTCTATACTGTTGGGCATTTCATCTAAGGTCCCCCCCTTTGAGTTCTGAGAGTCTCTCACCTCTCAGGTCGCTGGTACATTCTGGATGGTCCCCCCAATCTTCTACCTCATGAGATTGCCTGTTTCAATTCTTTCTGCTGGCCCTTTGGGCTTCAGTCCTTGGCCCTTACCCAATACCAGATCAGGTTCCCCTATCCCTCCACCCTCCCTATCCACTTTCCCTCCCAGGTCCTCCCTCCCTTTCCATTTGTAATTGCTTTCTTTCTCCCTCCCAAGTGGGACTGAAGTGTCCTCACTTGGACCCTTCAGCTTTTTAGTTCTGTGGACTGTATATTGGGTATTCTATACCTTATTTGGGACTAATATCCACTTATAACTCAGTACATATCAAGCATGTCCTTTTGGTTATGAGTTACCTCACTCAGGATGATATTTTCTAATTCGATCCATTTGCCTGCAAAACTCAGAATGTCCTCATTCTTAATAGCTGAGTAATACTCCATTGTGTCAATGATCCATATTTTCTATATCACCTTTGGTTGTTTCCAGCTTCTGGCTATTACAAATAGGTCACATGTAACACGTGCCCCTATAGCATGGTAGGGCATCTTTTGATTATATTCCCAAAAGTGGTATAGCCAGGTCTTCAGGTAGATCTATTTTCAATTTTCTGAGAAACTTCCAGATTGATTTCCAGAGTGGTTGTACCAGTTTGCCATCCCACCAGCAATGTAGGAGTGGTCATCTTTCTCCACATCCTCTCTAACATGTGTTGACACCTGAGATCTTGATCTTAACCGATCTGATTGGTGTAAGGTGGAATCTTATAGTCATTTTGATTTGCAGTTCTCTGATCACTAATAACTTAGAACATTTCTTTAGGTGCTTCTCAGCCATTGGAGAATCTTCAGTTGTGAATTTTGAGATTAGTTCTATACCCCAGTTTTTGACTGGGTTGTTTGGTTTCTTGGTGGTTAGCTCCTTGAGTTCTTTATATGTTTTGGATATTAGCCCCCTATTGGATGTGGAATTAAAGAAGTTTTTTTTCCCAAATCTGTAGGTGGCCGATTTGTCTTATTGACTATGTCCTTTGCCTTACAGAAGCTTTCCAGTTTCATGAGGTCCCATTTATCAATTCTTGATCTTAAAACATAAGCCATTGGAGTTCTGTTTAGGAAATTTCCCCCTGTGCCAACGAGTTCAAAGCTCTTTCCCACTTTCTCTTCTATTAGATTCATTGTATCTGGTGTTATGTTGAGGTCTTTGATCCACTTGAACTTGAGCTTTTTGCAATGTGGCAAATATGGGTCTATTATCATTTTTTTTTTTTTACATACAGCCAGCCAGTTAGACCAGCACTATTTATTGAAGATGCTTTTTTCTTTCCATTGTATATTTTTGGCATCTTTGTCAAAGATCAAGTGTCCATAAGTGTGTGGTTTTATTTCTGGGTCTTCAATTCTATTCCATTGATCAACATGTCTGTCTCTGTACCCGTACTATCCAGTTTTTATCACCATTGCTCTATAGTAAAGCTTGAGGTCAGGAATGATGATTCCCCATAGCCATTCTTTTATTGTTAAGAATTATTTTCACTATTCTGGTTTTCCTGTCTTTCCAGATATATTTGAAGATTGCTCTTTCCATATCTTTGAAAAATTGTGTTGGGATTTTGATGGGGACTGCACTGAATCCGTAGATTGCCTTTGGTAGGATGGCCATTTTTGCTTGATGTTATTGTCATACAGGTTGTTTACTTTTTTGGTTAGTGTTATCCCAATTTATTTTATATTATTTGTGGCTATTATGAAGGGAGTTGTTTTCCTAATTTCTTTCTCATCTTGTTTATCATTTGTATGAAGGAAGACTGCTGAGTTATTTGAGCTAATTTTACATCTGGCTACTTTGCTGAAGTTGTTTATCAGCTGGTAAAGTTCTCTGGTAGAATTTTTGGGGTCATTTATGTATAATATCATATCATCTGCAAATAGTGATACCTTTATTTCCTCTTTGCCAATTTGTATCCCTTTGATATCTTTTTGTTTTCTTATTGTTCTAGCTAGCACTTTGAATACTATATTGAATAGATATGGGGAGAGTGGGTATCCTTGCCTTGTCCCCGATTTTAGTGGGATTGCTTCAACTATGTCTCCATTTAATTTGATATTGGTTGTTGGTTTGCAATAATCTGTTTCTATTATGTTTAGGTATGGGCCTTGAATTCCTGATCTCTCTAATACTTTTACATGAAGGAGTGTTGTATTTTGTCAAATGCTTTTTCTGCATCTAAGGAAATGATCATGTGTTTTTTTTTCTTTGAGTTTGTTTATATACTGGATTATGTTAATAGATCTTCCTATATTGCATGAATCTTTGCATCTCTGAGATGAAAACTACTTGATCATGGTGAATGATGGTTTTGATGTTTTCTTGGATTTGGTTTGCAAGAAGTTTATTGAGTATTTTTGCTTCGATGTTTATAAGCCAGATTGGTCTAAAGTATTCTGCTTTTGGTTGGTTCCTTGTGTGGTTTAGGTATCAGAGTAACTGTGGCTGCATAGAACTAGTTAGGTAGTGTTCCTTCTGTTTCTATTTTATGGAATAGTTTGAGGAATATTGGTATCAGGTCTTCTTTAAAGGTCTGGTAGAATTCTGCACTAAATACATCTCGCCCTGGGCTTTTTGTTTGTTTGTTTGGGAGCTACTTAATGACTTCTATTTCCTTATGCGATACGGGCCTCTTTAGATAGTTCACCTGCTCTTGATTCCACTTTTATATGTGGTATCTGTCTAGAAAACCATCCATTTTATCTAGATTTTCCTGTTTTGTTGAATATAGGCTTTTATAGTAGGATCTGATGATTTTTTTGAATTCCCTCCATTTCTGTTGATAGATCTCCCTTTTCATTTCTGATTTTGTTAATTTGGATACTCTGGGCTCTTTAGTTAGTTTGTCTAGGGGTTTATCTGTTTTGCTCTCTCTCTTAAAGAATCAGTCTTTGGTATTGTCAGTACTTTGTATTGTTTTATTTGTTTCTATTTGGTTGATTTTGGCCCTGAGTTTGACTAATTCCTGCCTTCTACTCCTCTTAGGTGAGTTTGCTTGTTTTTGTTCTAGAGCTCTCAGGTGTTCTGTTAAGTTGTTAGTATAAGATCTCTCCAGTTTCTTTACCAGAGCACTTAGTCCTATGAATTTCACTCTCAGTTCTCTTTTTCTTGTGTCTCATAAGTTTGGGTATGATGTCTCAACATTTTCATTAAATTCCAGGAAGTCTTTAATTTCTTTCTTTATTTCTTCCCTGAACAAGTTAACATTGAGTAGAGAGTTGTTCAGTTTCCACAAGTATGTGAGCATTGTATTGTTTTTGCTGTCATTGAAGACTAGCCTTTGACCATAATGATCTAATACAATGAATGGAATTATTTCAATTTTCTTATATCATTTAGAGGGTTGTTGTGTGACCAGTTATATGGTCGATTTTGGAGAAGGAACCATCAGGTGCTGAGAAAAAGGTTTATTCTTTTGTTTCAGGGTGAAATATTAGGTAGATATCTGTTAAATCCATTTGGTTCATAACCTTTATTAGTTTTACAGTGTTTTTGTTTCAATGACCTGTCCAATGGTGAGAGTGGGCTGTTGAAGTCTCCCACTATTATTGTGTGGGATTCAATGTGTTTTTTGAGGTTTAGTAAAGTTTATTTTATAATAACTTTAAAATAATTTTATATATATATAGGTACTCTTGCATTTGGAGCATAAATGTTTAGAATTGAAACTTCCTATTAGTAGATTTTCCCCTTGATGAATACTTGATGGATATGAAGTGTCCTTCCTCATCACATTCAAAAACTTTTGATTGAAAATCTATTTGATTGGATATTAGGATGACAACTCCAGCTTGTTTCCTGTGACCATTTGCTTGGAAGACCTTTCCCATCCTTTTATTCTGATATAGTATCTGTCTTTGTTATTGAAGTGTGTTTCTTGTATGCAGCAAAATGCTGGATTTTGTTTCAGTATCCAGTCTGTTGACTTATGTCTCTCCTTATAAAGGTGAATTGAGTCCATTAATATTGAGAAATATTAAAGAAAGATGACTGTTTCTGATATGTTTGTTTTGGTAGGTATCTTTATGTGCTTGTGGTTCTCTCCTTTTGGCTTTGTTGTGAGATGTCTAATATCTTGTCCTTTCTTTGGTGCAGGTACCTTCCTTGTGTGGGAATTTTCCTTCTAGGATCCTGTGTAGGCAGTATTGGTATATAAATACTGTTTGTATTTGGTTTTGTCCTAGAATATTTTGGTTTCTCCATTTATGTTGATTGAGAGTTTTGCTAGGTATAGTAGCCTAGGCTGGCACTTGTCTTCTCTTCAAGTCTACATGACCTCTGACCAGGTTTGCTGGCTTTCCTAGTTTCTATTGATAAATCTGGTGAAATTCTGATAGGTCTACCTTTGTATGTTACTTGGCCTTTTTCCCTTGCAGCTTTTAATATTCTTTCTTTGTTCTGTGCATTTAGTGTTTTGATTATAATGTGAGAAGAGGATTTTCTTTTCTAGTTCTACTTATTTGGTGTTCTATAGACTTCTTGTAGCTTTATGGCCATCTCTTGCTTTATGTCGAAGAAATTTTCTTCTACAATTTTGTTGAAGACATGTTCAGGTCATTAGAGCTGAGAATCTTTGTTCTCCTCCACTCTAATTATTCTTAAATTTGGCCTTTTCATTGTGTCTTGAATTTCCTGAACACTTTGGATAGTAGATTTTTATGTTTTGAATTTTCTTTGACAATTGTGTCAATCTCTTCTACAACATATTCTACACCTGAGATTCTCTCTTCTATCTCTTGTATTCTGTTGGTGTTACATCTGTAATTCCTGACCTCTTTCCAGGGTTTTCAATTTCCATTTTGCTTCCATTTATTTTTTTCTCTATTGTTTCTACTTTCACTTTTAGGTCTTGGATTTATTCAATTCCTTCCTCTGTTTACCTGTGTTTTCCTGTGTTTCTTTCAGTGAGTTATTGCTATCCTCCTTAAAGGACTCTATTATCTTCAAGAGATAGAATTTTAGGACAGATTCCTGATTGTCAGGTGTGTTAGTGTATTCAGGGCTTGCTGTGGTGGGAGAACTGAGTTCTGAGGATGCTAGTATATCTTGGCTTTTGTTGTTTATGGTCTTGTACTAGCCTCTCACCTTCTGGATACCACTGGTGTTTGTTGGTCTGAGTGATTCTGTCTGGAGACTGCCTCTTTTGTTACTGGGTTGCTTCAAGTCTCCTGGTAGGCCTGAGGCCCTGGCTATAGCAGACCACCTGTGAGGCCTTTCAACTGGGGGCTCTTCAGAGGGACAGAGAAACTGCTAATCTGCTGCCCTGGATGTAGTAGATCTCCTGAGAGGCCTTCAGACTGTTGTGTCTTCAGTGGAGCAGTCAAGCTGTTGTCCTATGTAAAGATGTTTTTCGGGGGGGGGGGGGCTACAGACTGTGGTTTCTATTTCCCTATGTACAGCATAACCCCAAGGAGGCTTTCAGTCTGTTGGGTCAGTTGCCCTGTGGTATCTTCTGCTCTATGTGCAGTGGTTCCTCTAGGTTTGGTCAGGTTATGGTGCTTTCACTAGAGCAGACCAGCAAGGAACCTGCTCCAGTAGAAAGCATCCAGCAGAAGGAGCAGAAGGGTAGTGGTGTTCGGGAAGGCTGGGCTTCACTATATGATAGGTCCCAAGTCCTCCAAGGTCCCAGCAGCAGGAGCTCTGGAACTTCAGGGGATTGGAGAGAGGGAATGGTTCTTACCAACTTCTCTTAATGCAGCACAATCTCTAGGATGGATCAGGTCATGGTGTCTTCATGGGTGCAGACCAGTTAGAAGTCTGCCCCAGCAGAAAGCTACACATTAGATTTTGATGATGCTATGCCATCCTGCAATCCCTCTTAGATTCTCCTCACTTCCTCATCCACCCATATCTGCATGTATTTTTTTCTCTCATTAGGTGCCGCGCGCTACCTCGCCGATAAGGAGCACGGCTCAGAGCAGGGCTTCCGAGAAGATCCAGGAAACAGAGAGCCTGCGCCGAAGTAGAGAGCCTGCACCATCCTGTAATGGCGGGCGGCTCCCGACATCTCCCCCTTCTTTATTATATGCTCAAAGAAAATACTCGTTGATCTGTCAATCAAGCCCACCATTCTACCAGTAGGGCGATCAAGGCAGTTAAACAGTTTTGAGACCCTCCACACTTGTATCCGTGCAATGGGAACCTGAGCCCTGGGAAGTGTGAAGGACTAGTACTCCAGGCGCCTGGTGCAAGGGGAACCCGAGCCCTCAGGATGCCATTGTCGAGCAATAGTGTCTCATCTTTTGAGCATGTTCAGCCAAGCTTGGGGGGATGCTCCCATTTCCACGGCTAGCAAGGCTTGCGTAATGAGTATTTTATCCTTTTGATGCTGTCTATTAAATTTGCAGAGCAACCAAAGTGTAACCAGCACTCCCCCAAGGACCATACAGCCAAATAAGCCCACCCCCACCCACTCTTTAAAGAAAGAAAAGGCTTCAGTAATCCAGGAGGTCAAATCTTCTAGCGTGACAGGTTGCACGCGTGTCCCATTTAGATCCAGAATCTTCCATTGCAATTCTCTCTGAAGGAATTCTATTTGTTGCGACCAATTGCCTTGTAAATATTGAGATATAAGAGAGCTATTAGCAAGGGAACTATTATCAAACGGCAATGGGGTAATACAAAGAGTGCGTGTAGAGGCCACACAGGACAATTGTACCACTTCCGTTAAAGATTGTAATTGTTGTTGTAATAGATCAACTCTCTGATTAACTAATAAAATACCGGATGCCAGTTGTGAATCTGTTCTTTTAATGTTTTCCAATGCGCTAGAAGTCTTATCGGAAATGGAATTAATAACTGCGGCCGTTTCTGGATCGCCAAAAATCCTCCCTGCTGCCTCCACCATTCTGGCTACAAAATCAGAGAACGGCTCATTAATGCCCTGAATAATTTTGGTTAGATTCCCGGTGACCTGTCCTTTATTAGGTAGACCTTTCCATGCCTTTACAGCAGCCCTATTTATCTGCTCATATACCTCCACTGGGTAGGCGGTTTGATTAGCCGCCCATTGCCCTTGGCCAGTGAGCATGTCAAAGGTCCACTGAGGGTGCCCTTGCGCCACATTTTGTCTCACCTGTGAGGCGCACAGCTCTTGAAAAATAGATTTCCAGTCTAAATATTGGCCCATGGTTAGGCAGGCCTTGACTGTATTATACCAATCCTCTGGCGTCATGGCACTTAACGTCAATCTTTCTATTAAAGCCTGTGTGAAGGATGCATCCACACCATAAGTTTGTACTGCCTCTGCCAGAGCTTTTAGTTGTTTTAAATCTAGAGGCGAATATTGCCTTGCCTGATTAGCATCCTCCCATACAGGGAAGGCTGCTCTGATTTTTCTCCTTTCTCCGGTCGCAATGAGGGATGTTGACATGACCGCCCCCTGCTTAAATCTTCCTTTTAGATTCACTTTCTCTAAGGGTGGCACTGATGGCGTGTAACCAGGCACATAAGGCGGGTCTGGCCCATAACGTTCTGACTCATAACGAGCCGCTTCCTCATCCAATTCTGTCTGCTCTTCAGGCGTTAATTCCTCCTTATTCTGCCCTGCCTTGTTTTCAGAGGACGTCTCCTCCGCTGATGATACACCCACTACTAGGGCTTTAAATTCATCTAGGACAGGGTATAGCCCCGTTCCGGGTTCTGTTTGCTTGTTAGTAATTTCCCGCTTACTTTCATTTTTAGGTCTCGAAGGCTTCTCCCCCTTCGGGTCCTCCTGCCCTTTGTGTTTCTCTTTTCTCTTGTTTTTCTTCTTGGTACCCTCTCTTCTCTCGGCTTCTGACAAACTATCTTGATGTTCAGACAACACCCTATGACTCTCCTTGACCTGGTTTTGACACTTCTCGTCTTCGATGCAGGCCCTAAGCATCTTATACAGCGGCCAGGTTCCTGGTCTTAACTTTCCTCCCTCCTTTTCATTTCTCAGATCTAGGCCAAGTTTGCCCCAGGAACCCCTGGACAGGCTCCCAGTGGTAACAAACCATGGAGCAACCCTATCCACTTCCTTTAGAAAATCACACAAAACCTTCTCAGGCACTTTCAGGTTCCGTTCTCTCAGCAATGCCTGCATTGCCTAGAGAAGTAGTTTTATCTGAAAATTTCCCATCCTCCTCTATCTACAGGAGGAGGAGAGCCTGTGCAGTTGTCTACCTGCGACCTACAGCTCGGCAAGCCGCAGAGGGCACGTACATTCTTTCCCCGGCTGATGCCAATTCAAGCAAAAGCAACAAATCAAGACCTCAGTGGTCCACACTGGAATAAGAAGTGCGAGGAGCAAAAAGGGCTCCAGTTTGTCTTACCGAGGAGCTTCCGGAATTCACGCTGTCAGTTCTGAACCCTCTGGGAGCCAACAGGATCCTCCTAGGGGCGAAACGAAAATCCCGAGACGTTTGGCTTCGTTCCCGGGTTTCGGCACCAATTGCCGCGCGCTACCTCGCCGATAAGGAGCACGCCGCACTCTGGATTCTTCTGACAGCAATTTATTGTTACAGCTCTTTTAGATGGCATGGAGTAGAAGGACTTCGAACGCCGAAACCCTGCAGCTTATATAGGTCTCTGGGAGACGTGCTGATCCCTCATTGGCTCTAGCCTCAGTGCCTAATTAGCATACTAAGTTTCGCGCCTTGCGCAGGCACACATTGAAGCAGGGCTTCCGAGAAGATCCAGGAAACAGAAAGCCTGCGCTGAAGTAGAGAGCCTGCACCATCCTGTAATGGCGGGCGGCTCCCGACAATTAGGTTACATTTTTAATAGTAAATTTTACTTTTCCAATCTGAATTCTAGATACTTTAGATCACTTTGGTAAAGTGATCTAAAAATCACTTTACCAAATATATGTGTATATATACATATATATGTGTATCTGTTTATATATATACATATATGTACATATTATTACATATATAAGTATATATATGCATAAGTATATATATATATCATCTAAATATACATGTATACTTACACACATATACATATGTTAATATGTATGTTCATATATATTTTTATGTAATTATATATGAATAAAGATATAAAATTCAGAGAGGGATGGACACTGAATGAGTTATAGGCCAGAGTTGAGGAGATAAATATAATAAAAATAAAATATAGTAAAAATACATTGTATTCATGTCTAACATTCTCAAAGTACAAATACTTTCCAAAAAATGTTAATATAAAAGAAAAGACTATGAAAAGAAAGGTTTAAAAGAAGTCCAAGTTCTGGCAAAATTTTTACATCATTTCTGCTGTCTTTGTCAGTTTGTGTCTGGGAGGCAATCTTATCTGTGGCAACATTTTCATACCATTTTTATAAAATTTCTCAATTTGTGTCTTGAATGACAATGTTACCTGATTCTTGACCATGTGACTTGATATCACCTGTATAAATATGACAGGAGTTGATGTTGCCATTGGCAAAGAAAGGAAGAGGTTTTAATGTGTGTTGGAGGTGATTTAGTTTTAGAGACAAACACAAGATTAGCTCAACTTGTTGTCTAATACCTCAGCAAATATCACACCTTCCGAAGAATATTGTAACTGGGCATCTTTTCCTTATAAAATACCACCATTTATGATGAAGTGTGCAAAGTTCTTTCCTATTTCAGCTTCATCACCTTTAGCAGAAAATATTATGGATAAAATATATGCATCTCAATTTTATAAAGAATGAAGTCTTGACCCCCTACTGACAGTCTTTCTGTAAGTATAAGATGTACAGGAAAGAAGTATGGTTTATGAGGAAAATCTAAAGACTGGTCCCAGATTTGTGTACCTCTCTTTAACTATTGGTATTTGAGCAGGAAGGGTAGCTTCGCTCTTATTGCTTTCGTAGATCTGGATTCCATTCTTAGCAATTATCTGATATTTCACAAACACTAGCAACTACAGTTCCAGGTAACAAGGAAGGCAATGCACTTTTGTGGCCTCCACAGGCACTGAATATACATGGTCTGTATCCACATAAATAAATCTTTCCTATACCATAGAAGAGTTGATATTCCAATCTCTTTGTGATAAAAGATGACCCTTAGAAGGACCATCTAAGATACTGCTGTGGTTAACCACTGAAATGTTATAAACTGTGTTACCAATGCCAAGTAACATTTTTACTCAATGCATTCGTTTTGTCACTTCCAATTGTACCCTGTAACAGTGGTATAGCAAGTGCTTGTTTCCTGTAATCTTAATGACTTTACATTGCAATTTACAACTTTTAAACTTATGGTGATAACTCATCAATCACATGTTTACCTCAAAGCTCTCTCTTGAGTACCAGAAGTGTAGTATGAAATGTAGATTTCAGAGACATCTATGTAAGTGTGTGTATGTGATTAGCTTTAGTACTGATCTTGCCTACATAGGAAATAGTCTACAAGGCACATGTTAACTTAGTATTGGCTATATAAAGCTAAAAAATATGTATGTAACAACTGGGTTGGAAATTTAAGTTAGTTGACACAGTACTCATCTCACATGAACTAAGCCTTGGGTTTAACCCACAGCCCTAACTGTGCATGGGGCTGAATTCTTCTAATCCCAATACTCATGAGGTAGAGGCAGGAGGATTGGAAGGTCAAAGTCATCCTCAGCTACTGTAATGGCTAATTTTGTGTGCCAACTTGATACAAGCTACAGTTATCAGAGAGGAAGGAGCCTCAGCTGAAGAAACACCTCCATGAGATCCAGCTGTAGGGAATTTTCTGAATTAGTGATCAATGGGGGATGGCCCAGCCATTGTGGGTGGTACTATCCATGGACTTGTGGTCCTCAGCTCTATAACAAATCAGGCTGAGCAAGCCTAGGGAAGCAATGCAGTAAGCAGCACCCCTCCATGGCTTCTGTACCAACCTGTTTGAGTTTCTGTCTTGACTTCCTTCAATGGTGAACAACAAAATGGAAGTATAAGGTGAATAATCCCTTCTCCTCTTCAACAACCTATTGGTCATGATGTTCCTTACATCAATAGAAACTCTAACTAGAACAGCTATATAGCAAGTTCAAGGCCTGCACTGGCTGAAAGGGACCTTGTTTAAAACAAACAAATGAAAAAGTCAAACCAACCAACCAATTAACAAGAAAACGAGAAGTACCTATCAAATCATAAAGGTTAAAAAGATTTCTTAGCAAGGGTGTGTTAGAGAAACTAAGCTGGAAAGACTTGTTTTAACTCAAATATTAAATGCCTCAAGTCCATTTTCCTAGCTAACTCTTGGATGAGCTCCCCAATCTTAAAAACAGCAGAGGAATGTCAAATAAAACGAAAGGCAAAAGTTCTTGTTTTTTATCATAGTCAGCCACTTTATACCCTCTACTTCCATCCTTGGGAAGGTAAAGCATAAGAAATGGCAATGCAACTTCAAGTTTGGGATGCCAGGTATGCTAAATCCTTGTGTCATTTGTGAGCCAAAATACCTGGCAGAAGAAATTCATAGAAGCTTTTATTCTGAAGCTGTTATTACAAGGACAGTCCACCATAGTGTAAAAGTCAAGGCAGCAGGAGCATGAGGCAGATGGTCACACTGCACTTGGTCTCAGGTATCAGAGAGATGAATGCTGGTGTTCAGCTCACTTTCTTCAGTGTCAAACTCCATCCCATGGGATGGTGCTCTTAGCAGTCAGTGTTAGTGTCTCTTCCTTCATTAATCCAATCTAGAAACATCCTGATAGATAAGCCAAAAACTTTGTCTTATAGTCAATCTAGATCCTGTAAGGTTTACAGTCAATATGAGTCATCACATCAGAGTTGTACTGTATTCACATTGACTTGAAATTAATTAACCTAAGAAAAAGAATATATTCAGCCAAATCTTTTGCTGATGAATAGAATTCCGGAAAAATAATGACCTTTCCCTAGAAACAAGGGAGGGTCATCTAGAATCTGAAAACTTGCCAGGCAGACATCATGTTACCTCCCTCTAGAGAAAGATTGGTGACTAGGAGTTTGATTTCTCACCTTACAAGGATTACGCCCTCATCCTCGTTGCCCACTTTTGTGGTGGTAAAATACTCTGACCAAAAGCAGCTCAGAAGAGGAAAGATCCCAGGACATTACTGTAGGAAGATAGGGAAGGATCTCACACCGGAACAGAAACGGGAACCATGGCGCAACATGGCTTCCCAACACACTCATAGGCTCATGCCCAGCTAGCTTTTAAATTCAGCACAGGACAACCTGCTCAGGGAATGGAGCTGCCAACAGTGGAGTGGGCCCTCATACATCAATTATCAATGAAGAAAACCCCTCACTGACGTATCCACAGGCCAATCTTATCTCCGTAAGCTCTCAGTAGTGACTTCCTTCTTTGGTGACTCTAGAACATGGTCAGTTGGTACCTACTACCAACTGCCTAGGGTATTGGCTTTGATACACTAACTTTCTTTGGATGTTATGTAACTTTCTCTGCTCACATTTTTTCTTTTTCGCAAAGACTTGATCCCTGTCTTCTTTAAGATGCAGACCCGTTGAGTTACGACTTTACAATGTTTCCCCTATTGCTGCACATGTGTTGTATTCATGCCTTACTCCCATAAGCAAAATCTTAATTCTTCTACAAAACACATTTTTTCATGAAGAGTTTAAGATTTTGGCATCTCCTTTCCTGTCTCACTCATTAAATCTATTCAGTAGTAGGTCTCTGGGTTGCATATAATGGATTCCAAGAAAGCCATCCTTTTCAGGGACCTTTCCATAATCAGCTTGCAGACTGAAAGAATTAGCGAGTTGCCAGATCTTAAGCTGATCTTTTTCTTTTGGGCACTTTTCCCCCCCTTTTTTTTTTTAGCAATTTGAAGTTTTTCATAGACACTGTTACTCAGGGCCTTTCTCTCCTGAATATTCCATTTGGAGCTGTTGAAAATGGGATTCTCTTAAATTGCAAAATTTTAAATTGAGAAGGTTTCTCTCATCTCTTTTTTCTACCCCAGTTATTGAGAAGCTAATGCCAACTGCTGGTTTCTATCTATACTAGGAAATTACATTGTGTCGTTATATGTGCAGGCAGAACAGACATACACATAAAATTAAAAAAAAATCTTTAAAAAATACTTTAATATTGATCCATGCATGATGACTACAAAGTAGACACTTAAAAAGAAAGTAATGAATGCCTAAAGCCTGGACATGGTCTACTCAGAGAACTGCCCAATTCTTGTTTTAGTCAAGCTATTTTTATCCAGAGCTGAAGTTCATGGATGTAACTTGAGCCATCTAATTTGCCACAGAACGTAATGCTATCTAATAATATTATATTGCATTGTCTGCATCTCTACATGTTTTTAGTTTCTGATACTAGTCTTATCACTCCTATCTGTTATACGTAACAAAGAAGATGGAGCTGTGATTTTTAGCCTTTTACTTATTTTAACCAGTTTTCTTCTCCTTTCTTCTCTTATTGGCCTATCATTCTGTAACCCAAGCCTCTTTTCCTCTCTTTCTTTCCTTCTTTCTTTCTTTCTTTCTTTCTTTCTTCCTTCCTTCCTTCCTTTCTTTTTTTTTTTTTTTTATTAGCCAGGATACGAAAGGACATGAAATATCCGCAGTATTCACATATTTTATTTCTGAGAAGGACGCTGGTTTCTGTTGAAGATTTTAGTTCTGCTTCTTTTCAAGTTTAGAATCAGACAGAACATTGTGTCTCAGATAGAATGCATTGTGATGAGCTGAACAGAGGGATCTGGTTTTAGAGAGAAAACACCGAAGAAAACAGAGTCAGACAATCAAAGCCCAAAGAGCAGTTTTAAATTTTAAAACTTCCCTTGCAGGTAAAGTTGGACAGAGTGACAGAAATTGGAAAATAATGGATTGTTTTGCAAGGGTCACTTCCTATGACCTGTAGTGTATATAAGTACATGTGAGTCACCTTTGTGACCTGTGCTGTGTGGGGACATGTGGGTCACCCTTGTGACCTGTGCTGCGTGAGGAGATATGGGTCACCTACTGTGACCTGTGCTGAGTAAGGATATGTAGGTCACCTGTGCTGTGTAAGTACATATCAGTCATCACCAGTGACCTGTGCTGCATAAGGACATGTGGCTTACCTTCTGTGAGCTGTGCTTTGTGAAGACACGTAGCTCACCTCTATGACCTGTGCTGTGTAAGGGCATGTGGCTCAGCCCTGTGACCTGTGCTGTCTCAGGATTAAAGGAGAGCTTTTAGTTACCATGCCAGTTGGAACTGGCAGAGCTGTTGAGGAACTGCGTCTGTTGTCTCTCCAACTTTACTTTCTCAGAAGTGCAAAGCAAAGACTTTGCTTCAGACTGGTGGTGGGATGTTAGTCTGTGACTGTCAAACTTTTCATCCCTTTTGCAAAATATGTAACAGGGTCTACTTAAAGAGAGGGAAAATGCATATTGTATGCGTGCCTGTGCCTGTGTGTGTGTGTGTGTGTGTGTGTATGTGTTATTCTCAAGTAATATGATACATGTCATATGATATGTTGAGAGTCAGTTGTTTCCCTACACGGTGTGGGTTGCTCAGTGTCATCCAGCTTGACCACAAGTGCCTGTATCTGCTGACACATCTTGCCTTTCCACGAAAGCATTTCTTTTGGCTCATGAGGTTTCTGAGGTATTAGCCAATAGTCCTTCAAGGCATGAATCCTTTTGCATGTAAGTAAACACCACACACTCATACACAACACATACACACACATACACAAACTATTCTCATGTGAATTAAATAAGTCTATACACGTGGTATTGAGCCTACTCTCTTTTTCTTTTGTTTTCTCCTTGTTCTTACTTTTGTGGTCATTCCAAACATCTATACTCTTGTCTTAGCTAGAGTTTTAGTGCTGTGAACAGACACCATAGCCAAGGCAACTCTTTCAAGGACAACATTTAATTGAAGCTGGCTTGCAAGTTCAGTGGTTCAGTCCATTATCATCAAGGTGGGAGCATGGCAGCATCCAAGAAGGCATGGTGCCGCAGAACTGAGAGTGCTATGTCTTAATTTTAAGGCTACTAGCAGAATACTGGCTTCCAGGCAGCTAGGATGAGGATCTTAATGCCCATACCCACAGTGACACACCTATTATAACAAGGCAGCACCTATTCCAACAGGACCATACCTTCTAAAAGTGCCACTCCCTGGGCAGAGCATATATAAACCATCACAACTTTCTACTAAGGCAACTAAGAGAGGGCATGATCAGTAAATATTGTATAAACGCACAAAATGTGCAAAGAATTTAAAAAATTAAGAATAATTGAAGAGAGAGAGAATTGTTTCAGTAGAAAGTTGTGAAGCTTAAACAGTCTTCATACACTACAGAACACTTAAACATAGACTATTATCACCTCATGTCATCAGATGAACTTGTAACAAATAGTTTAAATTAAGTCTATATCACTCCCGATTTTTAAAAACAAATTTTCTGTCCTACAACACTTTCACCTATCATGTTTCCTTAGGAGCTTCTCGAGTGTGGTCATTTCTGAGACTATGCGCACACACATACACACACACACACACACACACACAAATTATGCAAATATATAATATATTTAAAATTTTTATAATTGTGAGAAGCACTGGTCAGATATCTTATGCCATATTTCTCCTTTTAATTTATTTTGTTATGTGTGTGTGTGTGTGTGTGTGTGTGTGTATGTGTGTGTGTGTGTGTGTGTGTGTGTGTGTGTGTGTGTGTGCATCCTCATGTGCCTGTGGCTACTCATGGAGGGGAAAGGAGGATATCAGATTGCCCAAAGCCAGGGTTAAAGGCAGTTGTGAGCTTTGTGACATAGATATAGGCAATGAAACTCAGACCCTCTGCAGGAGCAGCAAGTGCTCTTCAGCCCCCTTCTCCGGCACCTTGTACCATGTTCCTCATTTTGTATTACTTTTCTTTACTTTACTTTTCTTTTCTTTTAACTAAGCAAAGAATTTTATTAACCTTTTCAAACTTTATTCCCAGGCTTCTTCTGCTTAACTTGCAGCAAAGAATGAATTAGGTATAAGCAAAAACTGAAAAGAGCTGCAATGTCCATAGGGCTTGGGCTTAAAAATATTAGAGATCTAGATTTAATCAGATCCATAATAAACAAAAATTTTTTTTAAAGAAGCAGTCATGGTATAAAATAGAATCTCCTATAACTTCTGCAGTGTCACTTTTGTCAGAAGTTGATTCAATTCCGTTTGCCCCATTCTTCCAAGTCCCATCAAT
This sequence comes from Montemys delectorum, assembly GCA_019843815.1. Taxonomy (NCBI): domain Eukaryota; kingdom Metazoa; phylum Chordata; class Mammalia; order Rodentia; family Muridae; genus Montemys; species Montemys delectorum. The sequence goes on along the minus strand of JADRCD010190929.1, from coordinate 15,935 downwards.
ATTCTCCACCAGATCTGGAACTTAATTACCATCATCCTCTCCAGTAGCAACTGGTGCTTTTTCATCCACAGATTGTTTGGGCAGAGCTTCAGCCAGTCTCCTTAAACTAGTTAATCTATCTGCACCAAGCTGGTTTAGGATACTGGGAGGCATTTTTGTCAGCTGCTTTGTCTCAGCATGGCCTGTCTTAGTCCCCTGCACAGCCCTGTTTCCACTCCTACAAGATGAAAGATACAATCAGAAACCAGGAAGACCTCACCAAACTGCAGGCACAAGGGCGCATTGGTGGGAAAGGATCTGCCGATAGGAAGAAGGAGGTGGTTCACAGTTTGTATTTCTTTGATGTTTGTCTCTGACTACTGTGAGTTTGGGGACAGAGATTACAGCGGGCATGTCCCCAGTGTGGTATGCCTCCTTGTGTACTGTTCTGGGAACAATGTTATTCATGTTGATTTGATCACCTAGCTGAAGTATCTGTCTGGTTTCTATGGCTTCTCGTCCTCTCCCCTATCTGCACTGTAATATTTGCAAAGTTGCTAAGCACAGTCCATGCCTACTGAGTGGGCATTTCTGCTTTAACACTGCTGGGGCTGTAAATGTTCTTTCACGCTAATGTATCTGAACTTTGGTCACCAGTAGCTGACATTATTTTGGAAAGCTGCAATTTTTTTTTTTAATATATGTAGGATATATGTAAGAACCTAAGAGTATACCTTGAGATAGACTAGCTCCCCTTCTATTCAGATCTCTGCAGTGTCCACTTAGAGGTAGCATGTCATACCACGCAGGTTTCCATCACCATAGACCCAGTTACCCAGCATGCTTAGCCTCCATGAATACCTAACTTGGAACACCGATTCCTCTGAACTAGGTGTAGAACAATTCTCTCCTCCTTTGAGCTGTGACTGACATATATTCTGTCTCAGAGATACAAAAAGGAATGAGTCTAAGGCCCTTAACAGCAATTTATCTGCCTGAATTGTTTTAAGTTTCTGGCACAAGCAGTGTTTATCATTGGTCTATTTACCTGCTAAGTATCCATTTATCTAAGTCTCTCTGTTCAGTTGTTTATCCCAGCATAGACTAATAAGTATTTATTCTATTGTCTTGCTCAGAAGACTGTTTATATTTTATTAGCTTGTTCGACCTCAAAAGTGTGTGAAGCAGCTCTCCTTCTCCTCTGCTTCTTCATTAATTTTTCTCATCTTTTAATTAGAGAATTCTATTATACTTGTGGTGGCCTGACTTTGTTGTGTATTTTTATTAATAACTATTAGTTGCATAAAATTATATATTTGTCATATTTCCATAGATTAGTGCCCCTCTGATCATATTCATCTGTCTGTCTTCTTTTCTCTCCCCCCCCCCGCCCCTATGTCCTTCTTCTTCTGATTTTAGGCTTCGCTTCTAGATGATGGGTTCTGGGATTCTCAGTCATTTGAGTAGCCCTGAGAGGAAAGCCTTGGCAGCATTTTGGAAATTATCCCAGGAGTCCAAGGGATATTGTTTCCTGTTGTTTTCTGCCATGCAAGGAGAATTTATTGATCAGAAGAGAAAGTTCTTGGTGTCAAGAGGAAACTCAGGCAATGATGCCCTTGGGGTATTATTGTTTGTTTTCGCTTTTTTCTGGTATGGCTGCTTTAGTAGTTTTCATGTCCCTGTTTCCAGAAAAAAAAAACGCACTAGTAATAATAACGAGTTGACTTCGGTGGTCTAAGGAGCATGAGCAGTCCTGATACCCATCCCTGGTCATTTTTGTTACATAAATGCTCTGTGAAGAGTCTTATTCTCACATGATATTCTATTTGCAATATCCCCTTCATACTCATTGTCTAAATGGATTGGTATCTACTCACCTTCTAATTGTTGGTAAATCTGCCTTCTATCCCTCCACTGTACTAAAAAATGAACTCTAAATATTTAGTATTTCTCATATTTCCCACGTTGGCCATATCCAAAAACTTGACAACATCCCCTGTGCATAACACTCAAATCCTTCATGACAGGTGCTATTTAGAAGTCTTCTTGTTACTTTACTAGGAATCCTAACTTGCATAAGTGGCTTATGTGAGGCTCTCTTGGGCCCCCAAGTCCACCTTTTCATATCAATATATACCATCAAGGGGGCTGTTTACCTATACTTTAAGACCAGTATTCTGGCTAAACCAGAGTGTTGTCTCCTAAATCTTGGTTCAGCTGTGTAAGGAGTGATCCTTGAAGTAATGTCCACTCCAAATTAAGTTGAAAATTTCCTTAATAATGCAACAATAATTCAAATCTGACAAAATTCAAAGTTCACTTATAAAAAAGTTTCAAATTATAAATTCCCTGCATTATTTGCCATCTTCTCTGTATATTAGACACCTGTTGTTCAGCAGCCAAAAAATAATCTAGAGCACATTCTGCATATTAGCTAAGTTAGTGTGTTGTTTCTTAAGATGTGGAATCAGTACTCATCACAATTGGTCAATGTAATATGTAATTTCTAGATATCATACTTATAGGTTGCTCATTGTTTTAAAGGGGAAAAAGTAGATTAGGAAAGATGGCTCAGCAGTTAAGACCACTTCCTGTTTTTCCAGGAGTTCTATTTCCAACACCCTTGAACATTATATGGTACTGCCTATAACTCCATCCCCAGAGGATCTGATGCCCTCTTCCCACCTCCATAGGCACTGCACTCATAATCTTACACACACACACCCACAACACACACACACGCACACACACACACACATACACACACAAAACACACCCAAACACACCTCCACCACACACACTCACTACATATACACACATACCATACAAACACACACACACACACACACACACACACACACATACACATACTTATACATGCAATTATCAATGAAATCTTTTAAAGGAACTTCCTTTTATTTTCCCTCTCTTCACATCTCTTATTTCTTTCCTTACCCTTCCTAATTACTTCTTGCTGTCTCTCACAAAATTCATCTAATTTTAAAGTTGCTGTCAAATGAAAATCATGACATCTGTAAAAATGAAAAGATGGAAATTACCTGATTTCTCAATTGCAGATTACTTCTGTTTGCTTCTGTTTCAGCACTAAGTGCAGTTACTGTGAAAGTCTCTGAGGTAAAACATTATAAAGGCCATTTGGGTATAGATTATTCAGAATGTCTTAAGTTACTTGTCAAGGAAGATTGGCACGGAATATTAAGCAACATATTTTATATAAGCAGATCCATGGATTACTCCCTTTTGCATATCTGTGACCCAAACACCCGAGAAAATGTACTCACAGGGGGAAATGACTATATTTGCTCAAGATTCTAGAGGACTCAATTCACGGTCCTTGGCCGCACTGATTAAAACCTTGTGGTGAGAGGAAAACTTTATGAACTATGTGGATAAAGGCTGTTTATTCCTTCTTAGACCAGAAAGGTATGGCTACAGCAACCAGTGTCAGAATCCAGTGCCAGGAATATCTCTAAGCTATTGCATCCACTGCACTTGAAATTCCTGACTCAGGGACTTTACCAAAATCGTTCTTCTCAAGCCATGCATTTTACTCTGTCCTAGACAACTTAAAGTTTAGCTGTCAAAGCATATATTCTCCTTAGAACTGTCTGTCTAAACAGTCTTACCATCATGGTGTTCTTCATATGACTTCATGCTTGTCATTTCTTCTTTTGTCACAAATACTATGTAAGAATGTAAAAGAAAGTTCCAGATGGCCACTTGACAGAAATAAAGAATGAATACTCGGTTTTAAATGTAACCTTAATTCACCTGATATACATACCATCTAGGAGGTGGACTAAGGAATAAGCTCATACTTTCTAGTAACTTCTGAACTCTGGTTGGTTGGTTCAACTTAGCCATTCTAAGCCAAACTCCTTTCTGAGCTGACTGATTCAAAGTGGCTTCTCTTTTGGCATCTGATTGAATTGGCATCTGCTTTGCCTTGAACTAACTCTGAAAATCTACTCTAATATCCTCTCTCTCTCT
>JADRCD010190927.1:0-19383 GCA_019843815.1 Montemys delectorum | reverse complement strand
TTTTTTTTGAAACATGGTCTTCTTTTATTGGTTAGGTGTGCTTCAAATTCCTGAGTTGCAGAGAAGGGCTTTCTAAGTTGGTGGGAATACAATAGGCATGTACTACCTCATTGGAATGAGTGACTTATAACACTTATTTAGTATTCAGTTATTTATGTAAATGCATGTGTGACTATATTCACCTATGTTTGCAGGTATGCTCAAGTACACAGAGGCTGGAGTTCCAGGCCGATAGGGGATGCCCACCTTGTTACATGGGTTTTGGGATCATACTTGGTTTATGGGCTTGGTGACAAAAGCCATTTCACTGCCCTGGTGATTTTAAGATTATTCACATAACTACTTTTAGAAAAGAAGAAAGGGTAAAAATGATTTTCTATAGAATGTGTTATTCTGGGAATGTACTTTTATATATATATTCTGTATTCTTGCACTATATGACTGTATGTGTACATCTGAAATGCTTAAATGTCTTAGAGTATGACAAATTTCATATGTTTTATTACATCACCTTCCTTCATGACCATGTGTGACATTTCATATACTTGCACATTCCTATATAATTTGAATTATATCTTCTATAAGTCTGATGAATGTTATGTGCATTAGATAGTTGGGGGACAGTATCTTTGCCTGTGACATTATGTTTTTAATTATTTGCTGATAAGGAAGTTCATAGACCTAGTGTTCTCTTTTCATATTCAATTTTTGAAAGGTATGTCCTCTAAAGAGTCATTTAAGTGGAGAGTTCGTAGAGCATGCATTATTGCTTACTTGACAAGTTTGTGCTACAAGCTTCTTTTGTGTTTAACAAAAGCTGAGATACTCTTTAATCAGAGCAATGGCAAAGTTAATGAAGAGTGTAGGAGCATAGATAACCGCACTGTTTGGAAACGTTCTAGATAAAGGTGGAACCTTCCTATAAAATTAACAGTGACCATGGGACATCACAGCAGCTCAGGGTAGTCTCAGCGGAACTTTATGAGCTGAGTTCTAGACCCAAGTTCTAGTTCACAAAGGCAGAGAAGAGACTGACTCCTGAAGGTTGTTTCGACCCCCACTTACTCACTGTGGCATGCAAGGTGCCTCCCCCACTGAATAGATACAATAATAAAGAAATGTAAACAGAGAGGGGAGAAACTATCATGATCATATATGTGGAACTCCTTTTCTTTCTTGTGCAGGGGTTTGAACCACAGATCTGATACTAAAGCAGCTAGACAACAGATGGATTTTATTTACATTGTGCATTCTGCAATCTGAAATGGTCCCAGTAGACACTCTTTTTTTTTTTTTCTTTTTTTTTTTTTTTTTCTTTTTTTTTAAGCCCTTGGGCAACTTGTTCAGACAAGTGGCAGATTTTTTTTTCACGTGCTCTTCCAACGTCATCAAACCACTTATCAATTTGGATAAAAGACACTTGTTAACAATGTACCTTATTGTCTGGATTTTCTCTCAGCTAGAAACTGACTGGTTGCAATGACCTCCCATCTCTCGGGTTTATGCACAGCTTGACCAGTTTGGAACCAACTTTCCAGAAGCCTTAAGGGAAGAGATGGCTTTTGGGTTTTTAAAAACCCCAAGCTTAGAATTATCTGTAATTGTCATAAACTGTCATCATGAGTGTCATTAACCACCATTTTTACCCATCCTCCTTTTCTCTTTTCCAGTTCCATCCAGGACTATTATCTGTATTCCAGGGGCTTCATGGCACATCTTATATAGCCCCGGCAAAAGAGTGGATGAAAATCAGGTGATCATTGTCACAAACATCAGTTTTTAAATAAAGGTTTTTTTTTTTTTTGCGACAGAGAAGGCATGTTTAAATTGTTTAAATTCATTATTGCTATGATAGCTTCCATCCTCCTTAACACATTCAAGGTGGGACTGTGTAGTGTGCTGGCATCCATTCTACAGTCCATAGGTGGACAGCAAACTCTCTAACTAGAAATTTACAGGTACTAGGGCACACTAATGCAAGTACTTCAATCACATGAAGCCATCTTAGGATCTACCTTATGTATGAATATTGGAAATATTTTATTTATTTATTTATTTATTTATTTGGTTTTTTGAGACAGGGTTTCTCTGTATAGCCCTGGCTGTGCTGGAACTCACTCTGTAGACCAGGCTAGCCTCCAACTCAGAAATCTACCTGCCTCTGCCTCTCAAGTGCTGGGATTAAAGGCGTGTGCCACTACTGCCCAGCCAGAAATATTTTATAAATAAGATTGCGTGGTCATACAGAAAGCATATTATAAGGGAAAGGAGGATGTTTGTGGTAGGGAAATTAGTGGTTAATCATTATCACTAATCTAATAAGAGAGTTCTTGTTGGTAAACTAAGACTCTTTAAGATAGATGGATTGGCTAAAATTAGTTTAGAGGTACAACCAGTAAGAAAGGGCTGAGATTCAAGGCAATCCAACCTTTTTAGCAATAGAAACAACACTAAGGACTTCATTCCCAAACAGTCTCAAAGAGTCTAGCTTCTGATGTGGGAAGATTTCTAACAATATATGTATCCTAGACAAATAGCTCACACAAGAATTTAATGGAAAGACCCAGTCAAATCCAGATCTAGCAAGTAATCTTCCAAGAATCTTTCGTATGGCCTGACTTTCGTCTACACAGCAGTATATTGTTGAAAATCCCTTTTGGTGGGGGATGGAGCACTGGCTCTGTCAGGAATGTGCTTGTCCCGCAAGCATTAGGAGTTGAGTTCTTACAGCCGAAATGATGTCAGTGCTGGGGAGGAGGAGACAGACAGATCCCTAGAGCTTGCTGGCCAGCCAGTCTAGCCATTCTGCCCTATCGATAAAGTAAGCTGGAGAATAGATGGAGGAAGAGAGTTGATAATGACCTCTGGCAGCCACATGTATTCACACTCATGCACATCCACACTGATGCACACATACGCCTATCCTTCTGCCAAAACCTACAAAGTCTTCATTAGTTTTCTTTATTCATTGACATTGGGCACTAAGAAAAATCATTACATACACTATGTGTTAAAATAGTAAACCTATAAATTTTCAAATGTTACTGTAAGCTTTACATACCTAGTTTACATTTTATAATATAAATATTTATAATGTCTATATATGTGGTAAAACCTAAGCCTATGCATTGCTGTCATTGTGACCTAGTGACCACATAATTTACATTGTAAAGAACCCAAGAGTCATGCATAAGTGGGGTTAAAGCCAGTTCATAAATGTTTATGAGCGCCTCCCAATCACCGAGTACTATAAATATGTCAATGAATATTCATTATTTTTGCACCGTAATGCTCACAACTGTTATGTGACAATACTTTTCCTGGGGAGACAAAATTCTACTCATCACAGAGAGAGAGAACCCACAACAAACAAAGCACAGTTACCACCAATGCCCAGCTCAGTGAACCAATGGGTTTCATCGAGGTTACTTTCAAGGATATGAGCGAGGGGCTATTTACAGGAGCAGACATGACCAAAAGACAACTGCACCACCAAGGCCCACCCCAGCCAGCATGGGTGACAGCTCTCAAAAGCTGGGAAGCCCAGAACACAGTGTATAGCCTGCAGGCAGTTCAGTTCAGCAAATTGGAGAATGTCCTTCCAGGTGCCTCAGTTGGTCTAAACCTCTTCCAGGCAGCTGCTCTCTGGTCTGCTCTTTGCAGCTTTTCTCCTCTGGAGAGTCTGTTTTTGCAGCTCAGCTTTCTTGTTTAATAGGGTTGGAGATATATATGTATATGTATATGTATAGAGAGATATATGTGTATATATATACATATATATATATACATATATATATATATATAAAATTTTTTTTTTGTCCCTGGGTCCTTACTGTTTACTCTGGCAGGAAGGGGCCTAATGAATCCAGGCAGTTTCAGGGCATTCTTTTAATCATTTTTGTTCTGTTTTGTTTTCGTTTACCTCCCTTCTCTGGGCGCTCTCCAGCGGTACGGACTGTTACTATATCCGAAAAAACTGTTACACAACACAACACCACCAATAGGATCTCGTTTTAGGTAAGCCATTTGTTCATGATGTGGTCATTATTTACAGAAAGAAAGACAAGATGATTATATCCCCAGTGAGATGAATAGTATCCTGACTTACAGATGAGGAGCCTAAGCCACAAGAGAGCTAAGTGAGCAGTGAAGGATGCGGAGCTGGGATTCAGTCTGTTTCAGCAACCCTCAGAGCACATCTTTCTAGCTGCGAAGCTTTACTTTATAATGGTGTACTATAATAATTCTTTGTGTCCAATAAAAACATATATGAACTAAGACACGAGTAAAATATATTTGTTACTCTGGTATTTACTTGGCAAAGTTTTCTTATCTGGTTGAAAGGTGAAAAGGCATCCTGCCGAATCCCAAAGCATGCTGGGTAGGTCCCAGTACTGCAGGATAATTAAACACCTTTCAAAGCAGTACTCTCTGCACGGAAAATGTCCCTAAGGACTTTGATTCAAATGACTGATTTCATGACAATGAAGGTCTCTAAGTGGAACAAGCTTCTTTTATGTAGCGCAAAGGAAATAGGCAGGCAAGCACTGAGCCCTTCTGTGGTCGAACATGCGAAGCTGAAGATTATGGCTTGGATTCTCCCCTTAATCCCTGTGATTGGGTTTCTGGTTACACGACCCTAGCGTGGCCTGTACAATATCATCTCTGTAACCTTTGTGATTGTCAGTTTATCTTGATGAACTCTCAGCGCAAAGTGAGAAGCCGCCTTCATCTCGCTTCCAAAGGTGCTAGCCAGAAAAAGAGAAACGGGTGAAAAAAAGTTTGCATTGAGCAGAAATAAGATATGAAAGCGCCACCAGCGAACCTAAAGAAGGTGTTTGAAGACGGAAGGATTCCTAGGGAGAAGGTTCACTAAAGAATAGCCTACAACCCAGGAGGCTGGGAACAAAGAGCAGGAGCTAAAAACCCGATAATTTTCAGAAGTACAAAGTTTTTCTATTTGAACTTTACTAAAAAGTTTGTGTCAATTCATCCCTCTGCTGAAGCACCCACCCCAATCTCATGCATCAAAGGTCTTATATTGTTAAGAAAGATAATCCTTGAACTCTTAGGAAGATACAGAGAGGGCTGGTGTAAAAGAGAAAAGGGATGGGTAATGTCACACGCATCTTCTTCACTGGAAACAGAGTAGAACAAGGGCCTTCTGGAGACCAGGTGGCTCTGAAAACAGGAGACAAGCTCGGCCTCTGCTTCTTTGGGTCTGTGGATCGCAGCATGCTTATCCTGTACTTTATAGTTAATATACACTTATAAATGAGTACATACTATGCTTATCTTTCTGGGTCTGAGTTACCTCACTCGGGATGATCTTTCTAGTGCCATCCATTTGCCTGCAAATTTCATGATGTCATTGCTTTTAATAACTGAGTAATATTCCACTGTATCAATGCACCGTATTTTCTTCATCCATTCTTCAGCCGAAGGACTCCTAAGGTTGTTTCCAGTTTCTGGCTATTAGAAGCAAAGCTTTTGTCTACCCTGAGTAGAAGACAATGTGCTATGATAAAGGAGGGTTGGTATTCATGTGGGAAGGGAGGTTCTCTCCAGCTGTGTAGAGAAAGGGAGGAGGGTATAGGGGGAGATGAGGTGAGAGGGAGGGTCTTGAAGGGGAAGAAGGAAGGGAAACTGTGATGGAGATGCAAAGAAATTATTTTATCAGTGAGAAAACAAAAGAGAGTGAGGAGAGAAAGAGAGAAAGAGAGAGAGAGAGAGAGAGAGAGCATGAGAGCATGACACACACACACACACACACACAGAGAGAGAGAGAGAGAGAGAGAGAGAGAGAGAGAGAGAGAGAGAGAGAGAGAGAGAGAGAGAGAAGCCAGGATGAAAGAGGAAAGTGAACAAGAAAGTTGTAAGACACAACACAAATACTATACAGGTGTGTATTTAATGAAAGGGAAGGCATAGTTTGTGTATCCAACCTGGCTCCTTCCCTCTGTTGAAGCAGAAGCTCCAGCAATGCAGGCAATATGGCTGGCGTTAGAGCTTGACCCCTCTGCTTGCTCTCTGCAAACCTTGGTGGAGCTTCCTTAACCTGCCTGTATCCCACTCTTTCCAAAGGAGAAGTAGAACTTCCAGAGCATCCTTAGAGCCTTATTGGCCCCTGCCAGCATCTTCCCAGTCTTCTATTTGACTGTGAGCAGCCCAACTCCCAAGTATTCGAGGTTTCATCTGTAAAGTGGGAATAGTAATGCTCAATGTTCTTGAGTCTAGAACTTTGTCCTGCACACAGGGACAAAACATACCAGACTGATGATCTTCAGTGATTTATACCTTCTCAAATGATGATAATAATGACTAGCTACCTAGTAGTATAATTTTAAAGATTATGCACCATTGGAGGGCTACAATTCTTAATAGAATTGTAATTGTCCAGATAATAAACACAATTGATATCAAGATTGCATTATCAACTATCTATGCAAAGTCTGTTAGAAAATTTGTTTACTATGAAAAAAAATTAGTCTTAAATTAGAGATGCATTAGACATGATCTCATTTTACGTAGAGGAGTCAGGATAGAATCTGAATTTCTAAATTCTGCTGGGAAGATGGCTCAGTGAATAAGAATGTTTGTTACTCAAGCATGAAGATTTGTGTTCAAATCTCTAGCTGGGTGTGGCTGCATACCACTGTAACCCCAATGCTGTGGCCCAAGACAGGAAGATCACTGGGACTGGCTGGTCACTAGGATAGCCCCAGGTCCAGTGAGAGATCCTGTCTCAAGAGAATAAAAATGAGACAGCAGGATAAAATACAGCCTCTTCTGACCTCTGTACATAATGAGCATATATACCCCACACAGAGAGGCAACCAAGTATACAAACAAGAAAAACAAAACAACACACACATATATTCCTAAACTCTGTACAAATTCCATTGAATTCCTCTTGTCCTGTTGCTTGTGCCTATTGGCCTTCTCATTTCTAGACAAGCTTAGTTTGGCTAAATGTCTAAGAACAGGACAGAGTAGTCAAAATGGTCTTTCCTGTTCTGAGTCTATGACACCTTAGATTAACTTTCTTAAAAGTTAAACCTTAGGTTAAGTATCAGCTTGACCTTTGAATTAATTTCAGATTCATGAAAGTTGGGAGTCACCAAATGTTTAGCTACCTCTGAAATAAAAAAAAAAATCACATTTTTCAACTCTGAACAGGTCAGGGGAGAAAATGAAAGCTTTGAGCAGCAGAGAAAAATGGGATATCAAAATTTATCAATTTTTTAAAAATATATTTTTCTAATTGTGGATCATTACTGTCCATATATTGCTTAAAAAGTCTTGCTTCATTAATATATTTATTTCCCACAAGTAAAATATTTTAATATTTGCTTTGAAATTTTGTTAGCAATAGACAGAAATAGATAAATTGCAATGTACTATTAATCTGTTTGAATGCAGGCCACATTGTTCATTAATATGCCAAGTTTTGTTCACTATACCACCCAGCACGTAACACTCTTCAGTAAATAACCACGGTCTCTGCGTGTGAGGGAGCCAGGGTCCAAGTTTAATGGTGATACGTATCAATAGTTGCTAACTTCTTTTGAGCTCTAATGTGCATGATTAGCTCTAAGGCTACTCTGCTGAGAGTTTTCTCTGTTGATCACCTCCTGCAAAGTCCTTTGAAGATGGCATTTCATTAGCTCAGTTTGTAGATGAAGGAAGAGTTGCTGAGATGAGGGAATTTATCCAGGGACACATAGCTTATAAACACAGTTTAATCTACTTTCTTAATTGACATAAAAACCCAAATGAGCATACATATGCAGATGTAAAACACACATACAAAAATATTGCATAAATTTCCTCTGTCTCTTCTCATCCAAGTCTTTGTTATTTCTTCTGTATGCTGTTCACATACAGTATTTACATGCAGATGATGTGCAGGTAGGAATTCTGGTGTCTTAATCAGGGTTTCTATTCCTGCACAAACATCATGACCAAGAAGCAAGTTGGGGAGGAAAGGGTTTATTCAGTTTACACATCCTCATTGCTGTTCATCACCAGAGGAAGTCAGGACTGGAACTCAAGCAGGTCAGGAAGCAGGAGCTGATGCAGAGGCCATGGAGGGATGTTACTTACTGGCTTGCTTCCCCTGGCTTGCTCAGCTTGCTCTCTTATAGAACCTAGGACTACCAGCCCAAGGATGGTACCACCCCCAAGGGGCCCCCTTGATCACTAATTGAGAAATGGCTTACAGTTAGATCTCAAGAGGGCATTTCCTCAAGGGAGGCTCCTTTCTCTGTGATAACCCTCGCTTGGGTCAAGTTGACACAAACCAGCCAGTACAACTGGGGTGCAGAAAAGGCCATATTTTAACAGTGTTAAAAGCAAAATTCTTCCAAGACCAGTAAATCCAATCTCACGTGCTCTCACCCCACACAGCAGCTTTATTTTTATTTTTATTTTAAATTAAGTTCAATTATAAGCAAAAGGATATTCAAACTTTGTTCTGGGTTCATAATAAAACCTCTAATTGTAAGTCAAATTTGGAATTGTATTTTATAAAACTACACCAATAACACAAAGTCAGACGATTTTAAACAGGAGTTCAGGAGGTACAAATGGAGATTTAAAAAGGGAGGGGGGCAAAAACTATTAAAAAGGAAGAATGTCTTTCCATTATGACTTTTGTAATGGAAAAGTCTTAGACTTTTCTAGCTTCTCATCTCTTTCCCCCTCCTCCTTTTCCACATATACTAATCACTACTTTATCTTCAGATCAACTTTCTTACTTCCACCTATGTGAGAGAACACGTATCAGTTGCCTTTCTTTCTATGATTTATTGCATTTAATGCAATGTCCTCTCGTGTCCTCGGCTGTGTATAACATTGTTATGTTCCCAGTTTGCATATATTTAGTTTCTAATATTTAACTACTACTTTACTTTCTCAATTTTATCTTTGCTTTTGTTTTTATAAAAGTTTGTCTGTTCTATTCTTGGTCAACCAAAGAACTTCGTCTTAGTTAAATTTCCATTATGTTAAGAATTTAAATACCATTTCGATTATTGGTATACTATTTTTTCAAAGTCCCTTACTTACAACTGGAGTTGGGGCATCCCTAAAGCTGTTGTCTCTACATGGGATATGTTCTTCTAGCTGGGCTGCTCTGTCTGATCTCAGTGGGAGCCTAGCCTCACAGAGACTTGAAGTGCCAGGGTGTAGGATACCCAGCCCCCTTCCCCATATGCTCAGAGGAGAAGAGGAAGAGATGGAGGAAGTATTGTGGGAGGGAATGACCAGGAGAGGGGCAGTGAGCAAAATGTAAAGTGAATAAGTAAAATAACAACAACAACAACAACAACAACAAAATCCTTTAGTTACAACTTATTTTTCTCTTTCTACCAGAAGTTCTAAAGAATTTCTCCAATTCTTCCTTCATTTAACACTACTACTTTTTAAACATCAGAAGATTGTTAAGCTTTGGATTCATCTCCATCTTCTCATTGATTGCGTTCTACACATCGTGATTTGCTAATATGCTTTCCTCTGAATCTGTGGTTTTAACATGTCTACCCTTAGACCTCAAAACTCTATTGATACAGGTTTACTGGTTGTTCACTTCTCTTCTAGATGCCCTAGAGTGGGACTGTATCTATTTATTGTGAAAAGGAAGAGGGGAAGCAGGGAACTGAGTCGCCACGATGAAGCAGGGATGGTGGAAGTAGTATGAAGACATCTAAGGATGTTCAGGGGTGCAAAGGGCAACCGTTTGCTTAAGCCAATAGTAAATAAGCTAACTGAAGAAAATAAAATTACATTTCCTTCCGTGCTATTTTTCTCAGACTTGTGACATGGAAATGCCGAGTAGTTGGCATAGCGATAAGGATCATTATGAGGATGAAAGCACTTGTTAGTTACACAGACATGGGTTGTCATATAATGCCATTTCAGTAATCTAGCACCCAGTTTTAGAGATGTGTCTGTGCAAGAAAAAGCGTCTTTACCACTATTTTTATTCTGCTTAGTTGACTAATCTTAGGTACTTTTTACTGCCAGGATTTCCAATTCTTTGCTTAATATCTTGAAACTAATGTAGGCAGTAAATCCTGGCATCCTCATACAATGCATCCATTTGCCATTCTGTAGATAGCCAATTTTTAATTGCAGAGATGACATTATAGATCTTAAATTATTTGACTCTCTTAATTTATAAAATCAGCCAACATAATTCTGTGATAGTGAAAAGTTTACCAGCAATCTGCCTTTTTTTCTGTTCTTAATGTGCTTTATTTTAGTTCTAGCCCAGCCTCTCATTTGTTAATGAAGTAGGAGATTCTATACCAAATCATGCTTTCTAGACTGTAAGCACAAAATAAACTTGTTAGTTGAGATGTGGTTTATCCCCAATGGTGAAGGTCCCATGAATGTGTGGTACATCATGTACTCATAGGGACTTGCACTACACTGAATCCACCCAAACCACATACCATGTTCCCTAATAAGCCTCACATCTAGTAAAAATGATTGTGTTGTTTTAAACTCTACATGTACACAGCTGTGCATTGTCAAGAGACAACATTTAAATTGTATGAACAAATTTTTATTGTGCTGAGTATGTTCAATATGCTGGTCAGTTTGGTGAGTTTACATGGGCCTTTGTAGGGTTATCCAATGGGATGTGCTGAAATATGGTGCCTAAGGACATTAAGAAGTGGTGGTGGAGATACTGAGAAGTGGCTAGGTTGCTAACAGGGACTTTGAACTTTCTCAAGGGACTGGGTTTAACTCTTGAGGGACTGAGTAAATTCCTGTTCTTGCAAGACTATTGAAGTTTCAAGAGAAGATTATTTATACAGTGAGTTTGTCCCTTGTGCTGGTACTATGTTTGTGGGACCAGCCTTTAGAACAGAGGTTCTCAACCTGTGGGTCGCGACCCCCTCAGAGGGGTTGTCTAAAACTGTTGGAAGCACAGATATTTTCATTATGATTCAAAGCGGTAGCAAAATTACAGCTATGAAGTAAGAACTAAAATAATTTTGCAGCTGTGGGTCACCACAACATGAGGAACTGTTATAAAGGGTCACAGCACTAGGAAGGTTGAGGAGTACTGGTTTAGAAGTAAGAGATTCCATCAACCTCTTTTTCTTTTGCATCACCCAGTTTCACGCATTATGTCATTGCAACAGAAAACAGAATAAAATCGATGCTGCGGGTATCCTAGAGGTACTTTGATTCTTTTACCAGACTGTTTTGTCCATTTTCAATTGCATTTTGAATCTGTCATTGCAGTTTCTGTAGAGAGGTTTATATAGCCAAATCTCATATACGCATTGAAGAATAAATACTCTGAAGGTGTTTTATACATGTCAGGCTGGGCCTGTTGCTTGAGATGTTTAAATATTTATTTATCTATATATAGACAGAGATATAGATATAGATGATTAGACATGGGTATATATATATAGAGAGATATAAGGATAAAGAAAACTTGTTCAGTAAAAGGAAATAAATATTTATTTATATTAATCATATATATTTATTATGTGATAAAAATAATATATATTTATTATTTCCTTTTATTGAAAATATTCTCTCACATAATATATTTTGTTTATGGTTTTCCTTCCTTCTACTCCTCCCAAGTTTCTCGCTACCTCCCCTCCCATCTGATGCATTCCTTTTTGTCTATCACCAGAAAACAAACAAGCTTCTAAGGGATAATAATAAAACAAGATAGAGTAAAATAAAAATAAAAAGATAAAAAAATATACAACTCATATAAAAAATTAACAAAACAAATAAATGGGAGAAAGAAGCCCAAGAGCAGGCAGAAGGAACTCATTGGTTCATACACCCAGTAGTCCCATAAAAATCACTAAACTGAAAGCTATACTGTATTTTGGTAAGATTTAGACAAGAGACAAGGTGGGAGATAGTTTACCTCAGGCAAGGTACGAACTGTAATCTGCCAGCTAGCTAGTCTAGGGGTGGAAGAGTCCTTTCCTGGCAGGTAGGAGGCCCTGGGTTCAATCTCTAACAAGCCACACAAATCAAAACAAAAGCTAAGTAAACAAACAAAAACAAAACAAAACAAAGTAGCCACGTCCCTAATAACTGTCCCACCTATAGTCTTTTCCCTGTTCTTTCTGTAAGGGTCTAGAATTGATGCCTGTGGAGCTAAATCAAAGATGGGGGAAGCAAGGAGGAGCATCTACCAGAACAGGAGTCAAGGGACTAAGGATAATCTTCTGTTTTCATTCACCCTGAGGAGACCTTCTGACATGTTCATCCTCTGGTACCCGGCTCCTCCCTTTGACTAGTACTTGCTCCCAAACCTTGCCAGGTATGGAGTAGAGAGAGGTAGTCACTGAAGGATGGCCTTCTAACAGCACAGAATTGAGTCTGTTCTGCCCGACTCCAGTATGAGATGATTCACTTCATGAGTCTACCTCCTCCCTCTGCTCTTGCTTCCTCCTTCCTTCTCATAAATGGTCTGCTCTACCTAAAACAATCCATCACTTCAAACAGTCTCATTGTCAAGTATGTTATCACAAGATATTCTCTAACTCATAGGCCAGGATGAGAGGTTTTAGGGTTTAAATATGAATTTATCCCAGAATTCTCAGTTCTCATTTAATTTTATTTCTAAATAAAATATATATCCTAAATAATGGTAAAATAATTTCCAAATGATGTAACTCTAAAATTCTGGGGAAGAAATTATTTGGAAGAGATTAATGGCCCTAACAACAGTATTCCTACTTGATCTCCTTTTTCCTTTCCCAATCCCAGGCATTCTGCATTAAAAAACTCTTCCTGTTTCTGAAAAAGTGCATTATGCTATTTCCTGCTTAATAACTTTAATTGATTTTCTATAACCTTTAGGGTAAACATTTGTAGATGTATAACAGCCTTAAATCATAGAAATTGCTGACATCACTTTTAAAATGATGCATATAGAAAATTAATTATTTAAAATCGTTGGAAAGCAGCATTGGCACTGGTTCCTAATTAAGTTCTGTGGATAGAACAAAATAAGATAAATAAAAATTTAAAATATTTGTTTGGAGTCACTCTGCCCAAGCTTACTGCCCATTTAATTTTTTGTTCTGCTATCCCATACCACCTCATCTCCTCTGAGAACCAGCCTCCACCTGTGCTTCATAATATACCTGGCCTCTTCTCTAACCCTAACCATGGGACCCAAGGGTTCACACTTTCTCTTTCTTTAATGTCCTAAGCTCTTGTAAAGGCACACAGCTTTCCTGTGAGGAGTGAGGAGCCAAAGCTGCTTTCTCAAGCTGATGAGGCTTCGGAAGCCTTACTACTTGGTGGCTTATGGGCCACCATTACTTACACATGCACTTCCCATCTTAAAAAGCAGATTCAGTTGATTCTGTGCCCTTGCATCAGGTGCGCAAAGGTACTCGAACTGTACTACCCTAAAATAGTCCTTTTGAAATTATCCCATACTGCATGGACTAATGGTTCCTAATACTCCGTCCTTCTTTCTCCCTACTGTTACTCCTAACACTTGCCACTACTTGTAATATGAAATATTCTTCTGATATATTTGTGTTCTGCCTTTTTTTTTTTACTAAAAGTTACAGAATAAGAAGCTATAACTATTTTGTGTCTTGTTCAGTGCCCTAGAATACATTGAAAAAATGTATCAATAAATAAATTCCAAAACCCAGGGTTAGGAGGCAACACTTTTCAAAACTGTTGCTTTGTAGTTAACAATATGATGGAAGACAAAGACTGTTCCTACAGAAAGAGCTATAATTTGTTCTAATGATGTGAGCCATTACTTTAGGTGTCATCAAGAACCTCTCGTAGACAACAGCATGCATGTCACCTGACAGGTTGATGTAGAAATCCTAATTAGCAGTCTACTGGGATGAGTGAGATTTAGAGATGGCTCCATTGTGCCTCACTGTTCCATACTGTTGTGTATTCCTGCAAACTTGGAGGCTGAGGAACCGTGTGGCTAATGTATCCTTGAATAAGGGAGAAGTGTTGGGGGAACACAAAGGCCAGGACTGTCCTTGAAGAGGATCTAGAGAGGTGTGGCTAGGGAAAAACAGACAGAAAAGAACACTTTTGCCATAGACACTGAAGGAGTTAACAGTAGAGCGGGCCATTTGAGACTGTGGAAACTGAGCAGTCAAAAGCAAAAATGAAGGGCTGGAGAGATGGCTTGGAGGTGAGAAGCACTCGCTGCTCTTGCTGAGGACCTGCTTAGGTTCCCAGCACCCACTCGGCAGTTCACAATCCTCTGATCTCTGTTGTCCAATGCCTTCTTCTAATCATCTCTGTTGTATTAGGCCTGCATATGGTACACATGTATACAAGTTAAACACTGAGATATGGAAAATAAAACAAATCTAATGAAAACAGATAGACAAGAAAGATCCTAGTGTTTTGGGGGACATTTCTTGTTAATGATAAGGAATGAAGGTAGAAATGAAGGCTGGGGCAGAGTTAGAATGTATCTTAATGATGTTCAGTGTCCTATATAGGATATAGAAGACCACTTAAGGTTATTAAGCAGGAGGTAATTATGTGTGTGTAGGGGGTTGTGTGGGATGAGTAGTTGTGTCTTCAGAGCATGAATATCCTTAGCACAAAATGTTTGGGTTTGGGGATAGGGAAGAGATTTCAGTAGGAACACTTTCTTGGGAGTATTCATCTGGTCCAGGTAGAGAGGATGAGGAGTTCTATAATTCGGATAGAAGATGAAGAGACATCATAGCAGGTAACTATTTTCTAAGGGTACTCCTTAGCATTTAGTGACTGGTGTGAAGAATAAGGCAGGAGAAGGAGCAAAGAATAGTGATGTGGCCTCCAACACAGACAACTGGCATATTGCCTTAGCCATCAGTCATGTGGAGAAGACCCAGGGTGAGGGAGACAGGCTTGCTGGAAAGGTGGTATGCTCTGAGAGACTAACGAGTCTATGTGCTGTGACAGACTGTGAAGAAGCTCAGTATTAATCAGGGAGGTAGATGAGATTTGGGTGACATTACTGAGAGCTGGGTTTTAAGGTGCCCCAATAGATGGAGAATGAAGAACCAGCCTAAAAACATCGTAGGTTCTAGGAAGCAGACATCTTCCCAGGCACTTGTTATATGCCTGATGAGCCTCGCATACTGACCAAAATGTGGATTAGATGGTGAGAGAGGTCTGGAGAGTTTTCATGTGCAAAGTACTGGGGAGCAGATGCTGCAGTCTGGAGGAGCAGCAGATAAGGCCCAAGGAGACAAGGGAGACAAGAGATAAGTGAAAACTGGAGTGAAGAAGAATCGGTTGTGTTAGCATAAGGACAGAAGAGAAAGGAGGCTCAGCAGAAGGAAAAGACAGCTGAGAAATACCACTGAGGACATGAAAATGGGGTTCAGCAGTTAGGAGTCTTGGAGTCCTTCCCAGGAATCCTAGCTGGACTGCAGGGTTGATAAGATGAGAAAACAGGGTGAGAAATATACATTTCATATGACCATACATAGCCTCCGCCATTGCGCCCTCCGCTCTGGCCTTCTTAGGGAAACACACTCTTCCTCTCTATGAGGTGTTGATTTAGCACCTTGGGTTTGAATGAGGATGCTAGCAGCATTCACAAGTTTACAGGATGTGACGGCTGCCCTTTCCTCTTCCTTTAGCATCCTCACAAGTGCTTTTTATATGCCTGATGAGCTTCACATACTGACCAAAATGTGTTTTAGAGGGTAAGCGAGGTCTGGAGAGTCTACATGTGGAAAGATCTCGGGAGCAGACGCTGCAGTCTGGAAGAGCAGTCGCATACCCTGAGGTGACTTTTACTCAAATTTGATTGCTTTTGACCTGACAGTATTCTCTTTTCTCTCTATGGTGGATAGAGATGCCTCAATCATTTTGTAAATAGAGTTCTCCAAAAGCAGAAAGCCAATAGCATGCATATACGTGCACACACACACACACACACACACACACAGACAGACACACAGACACACACACACACACCTATGTTTGTAACTGTATAGATGCACATGCATCTAGCAGTTTGCACTGAGTAAAGAGGAGATGAGAGATTAGTAGAGAATTAAAGGAAACTTTGGCCTTTTAATACATCTTCTTTTGCACGGCTTAAGTTTTCAATTAGCATATATTTGGGTATTATTAGAGTATCTTAAATGTTTGTGTGGAGTGGAGTGTGTGTGTGTGTGTGTGTATTTGTGACTGAATACTGACAGTGGAAGTAAATGGCAGCTAGTTTTCTCTACTGTTAGCTACCTTGTTTTTTTACATTTATTTACTTACTTGCTATTTATTTATTTATTTATCATATCAGGGTTTATCACTGCATCTAGAACTTATCATTTCAGCTGGAAAGCCTCGAGGTCCACCTGACTCTGTTAGGTGTGCTGGAGTTACAGGTGTGTCCTAGCACATAGAGCTTTTATAAAGTAGGCATTGGGGATCTGAACTTGGATCCCCAAAGGCTTGCGTAATAGACAACTTTCCAGTTGTACCTTCGCCTGAGCCCCATTTGAGAAATCCTTTGGGAGATACAGTTATCACTTTGCATGAGAGGCTATCCCTCCCACCACACACATCCTCTCACTGCATCCAGCAGAGAACTGACAGAACATTGACTTTAAACATGATTCCTACTTTCTGATAAGTTAGTCTTCTCCGTGAGCCTGTAGGTGAGTGTAGGGATATGAGAGCATGAGCAAAGACAGAAGAGAAGGGAATACAAACACTGAGAATAGGCTTTGAAGCTCTTTTCAGCAGCCAGATGATGCAGTATGCTTGAGTTTGAACCATGGAGTACGGTCCAGTTGCATCTGAAACATTCACCCCACACAACACAGAAGATTCTGGGCAGGTGAGGTGGAGAAACCTTCATGAAGAATCAGTTTTCAAAACCACTTCTGATGATTCACGTGTGTATCCCAGCAACTGAAATATCCGTGCCAATACAAAACATGACTTGCTTGGGGATTCTGTGTGGTTTGAACGGACTGCTTCCTCTTTAAGTATCTTCCTTTAAGGATTTCATTGCTTTCAGAGTTCACAATTTGTATCACTGGTGATGTGGCATAGCACTATGAACAAGAAGCTATCCTCCAAGTAATGCTTTCCATAGTCTTGCTGACATTGGTGCTTGGCCCTACAAAGGGAAGGGAAGCCTTTCATGAAGCTGGGCCTACTGAAAACAAGCCTAAGTGGCCAACCCTCACTTATCTCTGATAAGGTGTAGGCCTGGGAGTGATCCTTGCCACTGTGGCAAGAGCACAGGGATCGTAAAAATGTCTCCTATCTTTTCCGACTTTGTAAATATTTAGATGTGAAGTGTCTGTAATGGCAGGGGCAGGAGATGAGGCTGACTGAAGAGGCTTGTGATTAGAGAAGTCTTGTATACATAGTTTCTTGCTATGGAGTTCATGGAGTATGATACTGCCCACTGTGGAGATGATACCGACTCTCCCCTGCTGCCTGTGCTCGGCAGCTCCATCATCAGGATATAGCAGCCTCTTGTTTAGCTCCAGTCCCAGCACTCTGAACTGGATGATTGCCTCCTGATGCACAGTGCTCAAAAGTAGGCCCCATGATAGCTATGGATTTATATTCCAAGCTGCAGAAGCAAAAACAAGCAGTTGCAGAATTCAGGGATAGAAAGCCCATCTTCTGGTCTTTGTTCTACTGCCGACGAAGAATAGAATAGAGAGAAAGAAGAAGAGGCAGAGGAATGAACCCATGCTGGAGAGATGTTTCTATACTTCGTTATTTAACAGTTCAGATATTTATAAGAACGTTTCTTCTTTTTCTCCCCGCCCCTTCCTTTCCTCCCTCCCTTTTTCTATCTTTCTCTCTTTTTTCTTCTATTTTTTTTCAAAAAAGGTTATAGCAGATATGATTACATTCTCAGAAAGTCTAGTTTAATGAGAGGGGAAACCATGTAAACATATCATTATAAAAGGCGACAGTTCAAGAAATATATAAGTAAAACTCCATGAGAAAATCTTACATTTGTTTAAAACCATCAAGAACATAAAAATGTGGTTTCATTGTTATTATATAATACTCTGATGAATTCAGCACAGCCTGCTATATCATAACCACAATGAAAATACCCTTTACCTCCTTTACAATGCCCTGAAGTTTCTTAATGGTACACAGGGAATCAAAGTCCCAACTCGATTTTGCAAAACATTGGTCCCTTCTTTCCTCTGGTTCTTTTTATTTTATTTTTATTTTTCTAGTCCAAGAACCTTTTCTCTTTCGACCTTTGACCCTCTTCTCATCTTCTTTCTTTAAAAAGATATTATTATTTTATGTGTATTAGTGTTTTGCCTACATGTATTTCTGTGTACTTTGTGTGTGTTCCTGGTGCCTGAAGAGAGTAGAAGAGGGGATCCCCAGAAACTGGTGTTATAAATGGCTCTGAGCTTCCATATGTGTGCTGAGAATCTAATTTGTGTTCCCTGGAAGAGGAGCAAGTGCTCTTAAACATTGAGAGCTCCCTCTCGCTCACTATGGGGATAGAACCAGGGCGTTGTTACATATACTCAATAACTAACTGAAGTATACCTCTAGTACCTTTTTCTCCTGTCTGTCATTTTCATAAAGCATTAACATGCCTGATATAATTGTGCTCCAGGAGCATTGTCCTCTAGTGCACAGTGATTTGTTAATATATGTTTAACAGAACAATACATTAAAGTAAAGTACAACTGGTTATGAATTCTATATTGAGGATAAACTCAAAAGCAAAATACACAAAAAGGTTTGCACAAAAAAAGTTAAAGATGCTTGGCCAGATAGTGAGAGGGAGGGTGTTCACTGACAGGTCATTCTGAGATACTGTTAGATTAACTGATTCTTTGTTTTCTTTGGATGGCAGTTGATGGGGTTAGTATTAGAGTCATTGTAAGATGAAAAAGGATATGGTCAAAATGCATGTCCTGTATTTTGCATAATGAAGGGAGAGAGAAAAGAAAGAGAAAGGGGTAGTAATGACTTTCAGGAGTGTTAATAGCATTCAACCCTGATTTTTTTTTTCTTCATCGCGATTCTTTTATTTTTAGTTGATCACTCTAACTGTGGTTTTGACATCTTGAGCAGCCTATTAACCTCAGATCAAACATATTTAAATAAAAAATGTATTTCTATTGAACACAGATTTTATTGTTATATTTTCCCCTAACCAATGCCTTATAGTTACTATATAACATTTGCATTGCATTCAGTAGTACAAGTCCAATACAGTTTAAAATATATGCCAAGGTATGCATAGATTATATGCAAATGATTTGTCCTAATAAGTAGAGAACCAGAGCATCTGTGGATGTGTGTATCTGCAGGCAGTCCCAGAATCAACTTCACATTATGATTTTATAATTCAAGTTTCAGTTAAGCCTTATTAGTCAT
>JADRCD010190920.1:28200-42908 GCA_019843815.1 Montemys delectorum | reverse complement strand
AAAAAAAAAAAAGTCCCAAAGGAAGCTTTTAACTACTACAAAGCTATCAGTCTTGAGGATAAAGTACATTCTTAGTTGTGACACTGCCGACTGGGATATTGGGTGGTGCCTGACACATAAAAAGAGTCATTGTAAAACTGCTATGGCTGAGCAGTGACTTGGCCAACTTTCTGTCATTATGACACAGAACCTAATACATACAACTTTTAAAAAGGAAGTGCCAGGCTGGGAGGTAGCTCAGTCAGTAAAATGCTTGCCTTGCAAGAACAAAGATCTAAGTTTGATCCCCCAGAATCCTTCCCCCAAAACCCGATATGGTGACATGCTCTTTATAATCCCAGATCTGAGGAGATGGAGACAAGCAGATCCCTGGAACAATCTTTGACAGTCAGCCTAGCCAGGTTCTAGGCCAATGAGAAATGAGAGACAGCAGCCCCTGAAGACTAACACCTGAGGTGGTCCTCTGCCCCATGCACCTGCATATACTCATAGGAGTGCTCAGAGAAGGAAATGTTTATTTTAGGTCTACAGTTTCAGAAATTTTGGCCAATGGTTGGTGGTCTTGGGGTCTGTGATGGGGTTTTCCATCATCTTTGCTCACCTCTTAGGGGAGAGAGGGCAAGGGACAGAGACACCTTCAATAACCTCAGTTCCACTTACTCTGCTCTACCTCCTAAATATTCTACCACCTGCCAATACTTGGCTGTGAAACCAAACATTCAAGACATTCAAGATCCCAAACTCTAACAGGCAAGATCCTAGAGACTAGAGTGGGTGAAAAAAAATCACAGTTGCCCATTCCAACATATTCCAATTCAAGTCAGTTCCATGCACATTTGCGAACACAGAGGCAAAACTGTTAAAATAGAAAATAAACCACAAAGAATTGGCAGTATTTCTATATGTTGTTATATAATGTTTTCTGGGTTGTGGTTATGGTTAGCCTTGGTTGTCAACTTTATACACCTAGGAAGAGAGAACTTCAACTGAAGTACTGCCACCATTAGATTGGCTCATGGGAATGTCTGTGGGGAATTTTCTTGATTGCTAATTGATGAGAGAGAATCTAGCCCACTGTGGGCAGTGATGTTCCTAGGCAGGTAGGTCTGAGTTACATAAGAAAGGTAGTTGAGTAAGCCAAGAAAGCCAGCCAGTAAGTAGCACTCCTCCACGGCCTCTGCTTCTCCTTCCAGGGTCCTGGTTGAGCTCTATCCATGCTTTCTTCAATGCTGTACTATAAAGTATAAGATGAGATACACTCTTTCCTCCCCAAGTAGCTTTTGGTCACAGCAACAGAACTCAAACTAGGAGAGTTGTAGTATTAACAAGGGAAAAAGAAAACAAAATTCAAAATATATTGAATTCTAGGGATGCTCAGAAAAGAAAGAAATGTGATACAGAACAACACTGCTCTTGCCTCTCACTAGTTCACCATGGTAGAGAACAGCAATAGACGGTCTTCCCAAGATGAGAGGCAATAGCAGCATCCTGGAAGTTCTGCCCCTTTGTTGTCAGTGTCCCATTATCTGGAGTAAGATTTGGAGAAACTCATATCTTGAGGTATTGGAGAAAGTAATAGAAATCTTATTGCTAAACATTTGAGAGGAGACTAAGAAGTACAAGATTAGTTACAATAAACAAAATAGCTGACCAGCCAGAAAGTCACTATGGAGAATCAGGAGAGAGATGGATGTGCTGAAGGTCCTGGTTCAGTTTTTTTCTGAAGATTGCAAAGGCTGTGCACATGGGTGAGGTTGTAGCTGTGGAGGAACACCTGCTTGGGAACTGCTGGTGCCCAAAGAGTGGTATTGTCTCACAAGTGTCCTAGACTGATTACAAATACACCTGCAACAGGAGAAGCTCTTACAGATTTAAATTTACAAACCGCACAGTTGTTGTTGAATTTTAAGCCAGGCTGAGCTAGTGATAGCTGTTAGAAATCCAAAATTAAAATTAAAACAGAGGTGAAAACCCCGGCAGTGAGTCAAAGCTAACACTCAGAGGAAGAAGTCAGAGTCACACACTCACCTGGTTACACTGCAGAACATATGACCTAACAACATCCACAGACAACTAAAGGCTCCTGAAAAGGGAGAAATAACCAGAATGTGGAATTGCTGCAACATCTGATCTAAAATGTCCAGTTTTCAAAAACAAAACACAAGACATGTAAAGAAACAAGAAAAGGTGGCAACAGAAACTGTCTTTGAGAGGAACCAGATGTTGGATGCAGGATCCAGAAACGCCAAAGGAATTACCATGAATGAACTTGCAGAAGTTTAGAAAACCAAGGGACAGTAAATGGCAGTGGTTTCTTGATGCACAATATCAATAAAGAGATACATTTATAGAAACAAATGAAAATCCTGGCTTTGAAAAGCAGGATGCCTAATATGAAAAGGAAATCTCTAGGAGAGCCTCAAACATATCATGGTAAAAACAAGAAATTAATCCAAGCCATGATTATAGATAGATGAGATCATACAACCAGAATAACCAAAAATTGCACCTGAAGCAGCCTCAACAGGCAGCCAGCACGAGGTTACGTAGTCACTGAGACATTTCAACCAGTCCCTTAAAGGTGAACAAACAGTGATGAAAGCCCAGGGCTAACCATTCGCAGTGGTTACAATCCACAATTGGAAATGTCCAGTTCCAAGAGAAAGGCAAAGAAGCCACACGCTGCATGCACAGCAGGAGATGAAGTGCTTATGTGAGTACCCAGAAATCAGGGTTAAGAGCAAAAGCATCATTATGCCCATGATAGCTATGCTCAAAGAAGGACAACAAGGCATAGTACAAGAAGCATATAATAACACATGCTATAGCATTGAGTCAAACAAAATGGCTAAAGAGAGGCTAAAAATAAATGTACAGTAATTAGAACTTGAAAGTTCACTGAGGAGACTCATGGCAAATTTGAACCAAGTACAGACATAATGAGTATATATGATGCAGGTATATATTATGTGTGTGTTTTGAAGTGACAAATTGTTTCATATTGCAAATACCCCTCAACAAAATATTCAAGTGTTGAAAATTACGTGGAATTCAAAACTACTTCTGGAAGCACACACACACAAAAAGAGTACATGAGAACACTAGGGAACATAAGAAAATAGATGGTTGGCCCAGTGGGAGATGGGGCTTTGTTACTCCAGAATCTGTAGTCATCCTCTTCCTGCATCAGCCTGATGGATGTTCCAACTGCAGATTGTGAGCCACCATACCCTGCTCTGTAGTATTCTTCGTTCATGGTTCATTGACTCCTTAGATAAAGAAATCACAGATATGAAGAGATAAATATACTAAAAATCATTAAAGGGACTGAATAATACTACAGAAAGATGCAAAAGAAAGCTGTGAGGAGAAACACAAGATGGCATGAAATATAGGAAGTAAAAACCAAGATGGGACCGCAAGATGGAGGTGTTTGCATGTAGCCTGACAACCTGAGTTCCATCCCTTCCTAAAGGTAGCAGGTCCTCTACACTCAACATATGTTCCTGCAGGTGTGCTACACACACACACACACACACACACACACACACACACACACACACACACTGGAGCTGCCAAGCACAGAGAGTTTATAATTAGCAAGTGCAGTCAGAAAAATAACGAAGCAAATTAACAAATTAGTTTTTTAGAATGCAGGGTGGCTCCAAACTCTTAGATAACAAACTTTTATTGTCTAGTGGTACAACACATCTATGGGAGGTATTCTTATAAATTTTTCTTTTTGTGCTTCTTAGAAACACATAATCTCATATCATTTCCAATGATCTAATTTTTGTTAAGGAATATGTACAATACAAATACATGTGTGTAAATTGTGTTAGATATACTCACGATGCATATGCACACAACATAGTACATTTGTGTATGAATTTACATGTATGACTTTTTTAATTTAGAAATTAGACAGACATCAAATACAATACTAAAAGTTGCACATAAAAATCATAATGGTTAAAACAGGTATAGGATCTATTTTGGGAGACTGTGTTTTGCTTATGATGATTGTGATCTTCAATAACCTCTACAGAAATATCTAGTTTGAATGTTTATGCTTCCAATTTTTCTCCTATATTAGGCTCCAGATAAATAGTATTATAACTGAAATTTTACAAACACTTGGAAGATATCCTTTTAAACATTACTCTCTGTGTTAAATAAATGCAAAGTTTAACATGAACCACATCATACCAATTATTCACTCTTTCAGTTATTAAACACTTGCATGACTTTGTCCTAATTATAGCAGCTTGTGTGTAGCACTCTATTATCTTTATTTTTTTAGGTAAATAACCAAATATAATTCATCCCAGGGGGGAAAAAAAAAGATCATGGATACCCAACAATCAAATTGCATCACAGAACAGGCCTACATCATTAGCTACTTCTAAAGTTGTCATTCTTGGTAAATTTTCAACGTTTTAAAAGAGATGTCTCACATACTTAAACAAAATCTCAACACATGAATTGCATGTGCATGAATTTATAGATGTTGTTTTATTTACAGATTGATTTTGGAATTGTTATTACAGTATACATGTTTTATGATGACATTTGAGCGTGTAATCATATGGTACCACAAGAGTGTGCTGAAGTTGGAGAGCTCTCCCATTGGAGGCCTCTGTTGTTCAAAGAGAAATTTCATGCCTTGAGTAAATATTTATTTACAAAAGGAAACCAACAGCAACAAAACTTCCTTCTGACTATTCCTTTTAAAAGTCAAGTTTACTTTAAGTGAAAACACAATAAGTCTTTGGTAATAAGGAACAGAAGTGAAGTTGCTGAATAAAAGCTGCTTAATACCAGATAACAAAACAGAGTCGTTCAAAGGGAAGCTCATCTTGAACTATTTATAGCATAACCGTCCTCCTCTGTATGGAGGCTTTCATGTGCGATTTGGTCCTCCAAGTGATTCCTACCAACATATGTGTAAACCTTTTGTGCTGTTTTGAAGGAAACTATTCAACAAATGCATATACATTTATGTTTATATATATACATACATATATATATATATATATATATATATATATATATATGTATATATGCTACAACAGGGTCTGGATTCATCTGCTAACCTTGAAATCTCATTTACACAAGTATATCTGTGTCACAGTGGCTCTAGAAAGCTTTAGCTGATATTTTGTAACTATTTCTTTCACAAGAAAGCAGTAATACATGTCATGTAACTCCTTAGTGAACAAGATTAATGAGCATATGCCAGAAGTTTTAAGCTGAAATATACGTGAAAATAAGCTGAATTAAGTAGAGTTCTTACAACAACAACAAAAACAAAAACTTTGTGAATTCCCGAATCATGTTGAAAATCTGACACTAGTCACTCTTGACTTAAGCACGTAGAAGTGGTATGTAAAGACAGGGCAAGATGGAGAAATAGTGGGCTGGAGTGTTACTCAATTGCAGAGGACAGAGCCAGCATGCACAGAGCCCTGGGTTTAACCACTAGGAAGGAGAGTGAAATGAATGGAGAAGGGAAGGGGGAAGGAGACAGAAGAAAAGAAGGAAGGAAGGACAAAAGAAATAAGTGGTTACATTCCCTTATACCACATTGTCTCCTCTATGACAACTCTCGTTCCCATATCCCCCGATCCTGTGCTATTTACTGAGAAAGCCCTCTGGTTGAATGAAATTCTGGAAAGCCATCAAAAGAATTCTTCAATTTACTAAACTGAGTTTCAGCTTTTTGTCTCTCTTGCACTACTAAAAAAAAAAAAAAAAAAGATGCTGATGATTAATGTAGCTCAATTTTGACCTTGCCTGAGACCACAAGTAATACTCTGTGAGTGCGATATCCTATGTGGACCTTCCTAACTAGAGCCCAAGAACTCATCCACCACAGGCATACCTAGAGGAGATGCTAGGGAGGAATGGAACATGAAGCTGTGAAGGGATGGGGGCTTCCATTTTCCTAAGGAAATTGTCTAGAAATATCCTATTTCTACCAGATTCAGGACTTTCTCTGAATTCTAAGAAATTTCTTTGTTGAAGGATCCTGTTTTTTCAAAACAATTTAAGAACAATTGCTTCCCATGAATGCTCTGAAATGTCCAATCCACTTCTAGAGTGGCTCTGCCACACTCTGAACTGCTCATAGAGTCTGGATCCTCTTAGCAGGACTTTGTATTGTTTTTCCTTCTCTCTTTGTTTTTAGGCTACAGTAGAATCAGAAAAGCAGACTGACCCTATAAACCCCTTGCCGCTGCTCCTGGGCTGCCTGGAGATGTAGCCACTTCCTTGAAACAGCTCTGGAAGACTGTCTTGTAAGACTGTGTGAGTTGCTCTAAGTAAGCTGTGTTGTTCAAAAAGTCTCTTAAAAGTGGGGTGTTAATTGAAAAAAGTAATTTGCCAGCAAGTATCATTATCTTTTCATTAATTACACACTGTTATACTAGTAGAAAAGTAATCCTGCTACATACAGGGCTGGTATCTGTAATCCTAGTGCTGAGCCAAGAGCACTGGTGTGGTCATCCTGAGCTGTGTCCCAAGTTCCAGGCCAGCCTGAGATACAATGTGAGACTGGGACAAAGGAGAAAAAGGGGAAGAAGAAGAGAGAAGGAGTGAGGAGGAAAAAAGAGGAGAGATGAAGGAAAGAAGAGGAGTGGAAGGCAGAAAGGAAGAGGAGGGGAAAGATGAAGGGAGACGATAGGATGAGTGGAGAGGGAAGAAGTCTTATAAATACATCACTGGATATCTCTAATCTAGTGTTTATTCCTGTGACTTGTAGTAATTAGGTAGTACCTACTACAATCCTAATCTAAAGTAAATGCATATATATTTATATTACATATTATATATATTGTTATTGTATGTTAAAGGCACATATATGCAAATGTATAGATATTTCCTAATTAAAAATAAATACACACAAAGCATATATCTTTGTTTAGCTTATATTTAGCTTTTAATAATTTTTATGTGTACCACATGTTTGCAGGTGACAAAGAGGGCACTGGATCCCTTGGAATTGGGGTCACTGGCAGTTGTGAGCCATTATGTGGGTTCTAGAGACTCAACCCAGCAAGTACTGGTAACCACTGAGCTATCTCTACAGCTCCAGGTTTTGATTTTTAAATAGTAATAAACAAAAAACAATACAAAAAGCTATGTTGCAAAGTAGATAGAGCTTGCAAAATGGTATTTGCATTTTTAACTTGTTATAAACATAAATCATCCTGAAGCATCAACATTTTGTCTACTAGAAAGCAAGAGTTGTAGTTTTGACACACAGTCCCTCCCAGGACTTACGAGAAGAGAACAGATTAAGTTTACAATGCTGTTGGATTCTTGTGACATGAATATGATGCTCAGCCCATTAGTTCACTTGGTCATATACGATGAGTCAACCCACTGATAATGCACACTGAAAGTCTTAGTTATAGAAACTGTGTAAGCAAACAGCTCTTTTAGTAGTTAACTTCAGGGGGAACATTTTAGCAAGTCATATGCAGTAGCACATTAATAAGAGTGTGCTGTGAGCTGCACTCTCCTCTCAGACATAATGTTGGATTGGACACTTACATTTTTTAAAATAACTTTCATAAAGCATAATATATGTAGTTAAATGCCTAATTGGAGACATTATGGGAAACTGGGACCTCATTAATTATAAACAAAATGAAGCAATCATAACTAACGTGGAAAGGAATAATTACTCTTTAAAAATAAAACAAAAACAACTTAACAGACAGGTGGATCCCTGGGACACACTGACTAGCCAACTTGATGACTTCCAGGCCAGGGCAAAACCCTGCCTCAAAAAGCAAGGTGGACTCCTTCTACCAAACGAGCTACTGGAAAGTGTCCTCTGGCTTCAATACACACACAAACATGCACATGCCTGCGAGTACAGACTGAGAATGCTCTTATACAATAGCTAAACACATTTGAAGATCATCAGTGCTAAAACTCACTGGAAAAACACAAATACAAACGACAGTGATATGCTATTGCACAAACACCTATAATAAGGGCAAAAATGCAGATGACTGGCTCTGTCAGGTGCTGGAAAGGCTGTGAAGCAAGGACTGTTGTGTATGGCCAGCAATGATACAAATGGCATGTCGGTTGCAAAACTGAATAACAGTCTCCTAAAAGAAAATTAAACATGTGTTTTCCATTAGATGCAGTAAAAAACGAATCCATATATTTACACAAAAGTCTGTGATTGAATTTTCCTATCCACTTTATTTATAGTCTCTAGAAAACTAGAAACAAACAAATGGCCGTTAACAGTACAGTATACCATGCAGAAAATTACTTGACAATATAAAAAAAAAATAGTGAGATGGACAGTGGCACAGGTGAATGGCAGAATGAATAAAGTCCATTCAAAAGATGAGTATGCCTGGAATGGATCCATATATAGAAAATTCTAGAAAATGTCAATTAATCCATGGATCTACAGTGCCAGAAACAGTATCAGTGGTCACATCATGTTAAGTAACAGGGAAGTTACAGCAAGGGACTAAGGAAGGGATGGCGGAGGGTGTGGAATAAATGTGGGGGCTACTGATAGATGTGTTTGTTGTTTAGTTTCTGAGAAGAGTTTCAGGTGTCAGGCTATAGCAGTCGCATGACTTAGAGGGGGTTAGTGTGTGTCAATCATCCCCAGTGATGTCCTGAAAACCCACTCAGAAAGCAAAGAGTCTGGTCTTGCTTTTTAGACTTCCTCAATTCCCACCTGACATTTAGGCAGTCCCTCTGCTCTACTCATGGCTGGAGTGAAGCAGATGTGACACCTTTCATCTCAATTTCTCATTTTTATAATTTGATGATTGCACTAAGCAGTTCACATTGTCATAGCAAATACCCTAGACTGTGTGGCGCATTTCTTCCAGGGTAGTGATGAGCAGAAGCCCAAGATCAAGGTGACAACAGGGCTGGTTTCTGGTGGGATTGTGTTTGGACTGCAAGGGCAGCTTCTCACCATGTCGCAGGGCCTCAACCTCTGCATTCAGAACTCGTGGTCTCTGGTATATTTCAAGCTCGGTTAGAATGTCAGTTGTATTAGAGCCCCACCCATGTGACATCATTTAATTTTAAGCCCTTAAAAATACTGTTTTGGAAGTCAGTCGTAATAAGAATTAGGGCTTCAACATATGAATTTGAGAGGGGCCAAATTCAACAAAACAGTGATATTTGTTTTGATTTATATGCTTTGATCCCAACATAACATCCAGCAATAATTAAACATATGCAGGCCTCCTCTGAGGTGATCAGAACCAGGTCTAGCTGTTGTCAAGGCCAATATTCTTTGTGAATTAGACTATGTATGATTCAAAGCACTGTTTAGTAGCATTTTCCTAGGTTGCAGTCAAAATTACTAAGACCAAGAGGAGCATTTAATAATAGATAGCAGAGCTGAGAGGATGGCTCTAAGTGAGAGCACTTGATGCGAAAGTATGAGGACCATAGTTCTGATCCCCAACACCCACAGAGAAGCCAGACATGGACAAACAGCATTTGGGGAGAAGTGGCAGGTGGATTCCAGGTCATTGGCTAGCTAACCTAGCAGAGACCACAAGCTTTAGGTTCAGTTAGAATTCAGTTAGGGTTCAGTTAGAATTCCTTAAAAGAATAAGGGCAGCAAGAAATTTCATGCCTTCCTCTGGCCTCTGCACACCTCCACACATGCTTGTACATACCCCAGATACGTACATGAGCATCAGCATGCACATGCGCACACGCACGCACACGCACGCGCACACAAAGCATCACAGAAGATTCTTGAGTACACTAAAATTTCAGCATCTTTTTCTGTGACTTCCTTGCTTTGCTGTGACTAAATGTGAATGCATAAACCATATGGACTGACAACACTCCACCACAGGAGTAAGAAGGAGATACATAAATACAGAACAAGTGAGGTAGCTGTGCTTTAGCAAGCCACTAAAACAACAACAACAGCAGGCAGGCCAGCAGGTTGAGGGCCATCTGATCACAAGTCAGCTTGTGGATTCCTGATCTCAGCAGTAAATTGATGCCCCATCCAAGAGCCAGAAACACTGAGCCCGGGTTTTATGTTTTCTACAAGTAAGACCAAAAACTCAAACTTCTGAAATTTGGAATCAGAAAACAGAGTCAGAGACCAGTGAATTATTTGAAATATAGGTTTTCAGGCTCTCTTCTCAGCTATGGAGCCAAGGTTTCCAGGGGCCTAAACTCCATGTTTCTAGACTCCCAGAGACCCAAATATGCAAAGGGTAAGGAAGAAGATTTAGCATGGCTGAACTTTGTATGGTGTCACTGTCTGCTCTTATAGGTGGGTCAATGCTACCCCAGATCTGCAACTGGCCCTGGCCTACTGACTGAGGCCACGCCATTACACCACAACAGAGGGAATTCCCATATGTCAGTCAAATCTAAGGAATAAGGTGATCTGCCTAAAGCTGACTGAACCCCAGCCTCTTGGTGACAGAGGCAAAAGGAGACTCATTGGTGAACTTCCATGACACCACCATCCAGATAAGATACTCTGAGTTCCTCTAACCTGCTTCTTCTGTGCCAATCTGGTTTTTCCCAGTGTATGCTCACCTCTGGAAGCCGAACTCTGGGAGCCAAGTAAGGAGGGGAAAGGAACTTGTGTTTTTAGAACAGGCAAGCCAGGAATAAAAGGAATATAGTTGCCATTTTTTATGCCAGGGGATCTCAGTGAACATAGAAGAAACCATTCTGGTTGACCTCAGTCTCTCCATTTCCAAAGCTGCTAACTGAGAATCTGAAGAAGAGCCACACAGAGTTGTTCTGAGCACTTGAGTTATGGGCATGAAGGCAAACTCAGCTTATAGGGCTCTCATAATTGTATTTCAAAATAGGTAACACCATAAAGCTAAATGGATGTAACAAATATTATTTTAAATACCCTGTAAATGTTAGGCTTTTGGAAGTACTGTAGCAGTTCACCCACCCATACTGGGACAAGGGTCCTTCACTGATAGTTTCTTACATCCATGGAATCTTTTGTTTCCATTTAGAAACTGATGTGGATACATCATGCAAAACTAAGGTCCACACTTTGGGTTGCCTGAGTTCCCCTCTGATGTATTTTCTCTACTCCAAAATCGTATTGAAGACTTCACGTTAGATGTTGACCATCTTCTATACTGAGCCTTCTCTAGACTGACCACACCGCAGACTCTCTTCTGCTTTCATGACCAGCTTGTGGATCCGTAGCTGAACATTTTTTTGTAGGATGAATGTCCATAAGTTTGGGAGTTGTTTGGGTGTATTACTCATGGTCAGATTTGTCTAGTTTCTATAGTTCTCAACCATGCACATTATGTTTCCAAAGATGAACTCATGTTGATTTGTGTGGTGGCCTCTAAAAATTACTCAGAACAACAAAGCCAGAATGGAGAAAGCTGCCAATATTCATCGAATTAGAGCAGTAGTAAGAAGGTAAATGTAGTGTCACTGCATAGACCCAGGATTCTCCAACAAAAACATAGTACTTAGTATGTTTGTGCTTACATCAAAGTTAATTGAGGATTATTTTTCAATAGATGGGTATGAGCTACACTCCTCACTAATTCTTTAATTGTAGGCAATAAATATTAATAAAGAATTCTAATTCATTGTTCTTCACCATTGTGCTGCATAATTTGCAAGCAGTTCGCTTGTCTATGTCATAAAAGTTAAGCAACAAGCTACTCCTTCAAGGTCAGTTAGCACAAATGTGAAAGATCTGACTCAGACCATCAATAAAATGTGGCAAAATGAGATCCAGGTGGACAATCTGTCCTGTTCAAAAGTCTGAAATGAAATATGATCGCCAAATGATACAGAAAATTTCATCAGCTGAAATCCAGCTAGATTCCTTAGAAAAAAAGCTGCCTGCCCTGGGTACCATCTGCTGCAGACGCCAGGGATGCCTTTGCTATTAAGCGTATAAAGTGTCCTGTAAGTAAAAACACCACACAGAACCAAGGCATCTGCATATTCCTGGAGAGCGTGTGCTGTCCAGAAGGGTGTGCATGACAGACTTTGATGAAACTGAAGCCAACATCAAGAATAACTCGATAGGAAGGTTCTGTTCTTGGCTCACCTCACTTGTGCACAGAGCTCTCGTACATGGGAGCTGGTGATTTCATGTGCGTATCCAAAGCCGAATAGTTACTTGAGTTCCTGAAAGTGAAAAATAAGAGTTTCCTCATCTGTAAAATGAGCAAGCGGCACTAAATGATCTCCAGGGTCCCTTCCAGATTGAAAATCCTAATGTCCTGTAATTCTATTATCCCAGCCTTTGATATGGAATACTCGATGAGAAATAAGTTCAAATCAGGCCTGACAGCCCAAATCAAATGTGCGGAATCAGCACTCCCCTTCCTAATGCACTTACTGAGTTAATGGGTCAGCAGTAAGACATGCCTTGCCCTGACAAATTCCATTGTGTATCTGGTATCAATACCCAGGCAGGGAGGGGAGCCCATCCTCAGTAAAAAGCCTGCCCTGCGGAGTGCAGGAGGGGAGGAGGGGCTTGCCGTCAGCCTAGACTCTTAAAGAAAAGTACATGTCAGGAGATTTTCCAGGAGATTAGCTGGATTTTTCCACATTTGAACTTTGGGAACTTGGAAGTCAGCCCAAGAGCTCATAACTTGCCGGCAAAGGGCTGGGCTAGGATCTGGGGAGAGTGATGGTGGAGTTGGATTTACCTTTCTTCTCTCTTTGCAACATTTCCTCTATAATCAGCAGCTCCTCTTCTTTCAGCAAAAATCATCAAACACTGAAGACCTCCCAACCACCCATGATTGCCTTGCTGTAGTTGCCAAGGTGAGATAATGCCACTCCTTGGCTAGACCCACAAGCCTCCATGCTTAACACAGAGATGTCTAAATTTCCATGGATCTCAGCTCTGGGAGTCAGAGTGGACCCAGATAATAGCCTCGTTCTTGCCTCTGAGTGTGACTGAAAGGGTTCCCCAGCCTTTGTGTCCTTCCTATTGAGCTCAGAAGTAGGTATGATAATGCCAATACCACGTGGGAAGCATTAGTAACGCATAGTCCAGGGCCTGCCCCAAGACGAACAACTAAATCAAAAGCTACCCCTAAGCAAGGATACAGGTGCTTTGGTGCATATCAAATTTTGGAAAATATCACTTAGAGTTTTCCTTTCCTCTCCTTTCTGCTGGGAAAAAAGAAACAGGCAAGTTTAGATAGTCGGGACTTTGTGGAGGCTGATTGGGCTAAGTGTAATGAACAATTGCCCCCTAAAGAGGACTTGAACCTTTCTTTGGACTCTTTCTATCTCTGAGGGTTAATTTGAGCTACTGTCTGTTGCTTTCTTCTTAGTCGTGGACTTATTCATAGACATGTTAAATTGCTGTTGGGAGATACTAAGACAGTGGAGTTTTGGTCTCTGGGGGAACAGAGCTTTCCTCTTGGACCTTATACACCAAGTACCATGTGCCCATTAGAACAAATATGGGTGTTATGGTTAGATAGGAATGGCCCCCATAGACTCATGCATTTGAATGCTTATCCATAGGGAGTGTCATTTTTAAGAGGTATGGCCTTGTTGGAGTGGCTGTGGCCTTGTTGGAAGAAGTGTGTCACTATAGGGGCAAGCTTTGAGGTAATATACACTCAAGCTATGCCCAGTGTGATACACAGTCTCTCCTTGCTGCCTGCAGATCAAGATGTAGAATTCTAAGCTCCTCCTTCAGCACCATGTCTGTCTGGTTGCTGCCATGCAACCATGATGATAATGGACTAAACCTCTGAAACTGTAATCCAGCTCCAATTAAGTGTTTTCCTTTATAAAAGTTGTGTTGGTCATGGTATCTCTCCATAGTAATAAAGCCCCAACTAAGACAATGGATCATTGGGAAGACACTCCATCATCTCCATCATGAGACCTAATTGAGCCCTGACTTTGCACACTGTGCTGGCTAGTTCTAAGTCAACTTGACACAACTAGAATAATTTTGAAAGAAAGAACCTCAATTGAGAAAATGCCAACATAAGATTAACCTATGAGAAAGCCTGTGGGAGAAGTTTCTTGATCGGTGATTAATGGAGGAGAGCCCACATCATTGCAGGCTGTGGTCCTGGGTGCTATAAGAAAACAGACTGAAGAAGCCAAGAGGAATAAGCCAGTAAGAAGGCCTCCTCTGTGGCTTCTGCTTCAGTTCCTGCCTCCAGGTTTCTGTGCTTAAGTTCTGCTTCAGTTCCTCCCTTGACTTTCCTGGTTGACAAAATACAAACTGTAAGATGAAATGAACTGTACCCTCCCCAAATCGGTTTTGGTCATGGTGTTTTATCACAGCAATAGAAACCCCAAGACACATAAGATATAAGCATCTAACCAGCAATGACATAGTCAGGTTCAACATTAAAGGCAGTCCTGTAGAAATACCTGACTGCATCTTTGTTCATAAAGGAGCTGCTTAATCATCCTCATCTAGGATGATAACCTAAGATGTGACCACAGCATTTTCTGTGTATTAGATGGAGAAGCCCTTGCTTCCACACCGTCTCTTCTGTATGGCTACAGTAATCTAACATTTACTCTGTAGACTTCTCTGAATATACCGGGATTTTGTCACTGGTACAGAAACTCATGCCCTTCCTGATCCAAAGAAGCTGGAGAATTTCAAAAAATTCTAGCCTTGTGTGTGTGTGTGTGTGTATGTGTGTGTGTGTGTGTGTGTGTGTGTGTATGTGTGTGTGTGT
>JADRCD010190920.1:0-28100 GCA_019843815.1 Montemys delectorum | reverse complement strand
AGGTATGTAGATAGATAGATAGATAGATAGATAGATAGATAGATAGATAGATAGATAGATAGATAGATAAACTTCCATGGGCTTTAGAGAAGAGCTCTCATGTACCCTGAAATGCTCCACAATTCAGAAAATGTCTGGAAGGCTCTCAGTGCACATTGTGCCTGGATTTTGATTAGCTGTTATTCAAATTTCCTTTCCTCTGAAATTATTTTAAGGAATTTTTTTGGGGGGGGTGCTCTTTCTGATCACAGGTTCAAAGGTTAAGTAAACCTCCATCTTGGAGCCCACACTAATCTTAATTCCAGAATAATCTTCACAAAATATTAGTCTAAGTAACATAGAAAACCATCTTGTCTCTTGACATGTCCCAATCTGATTGTTCCTTTGAGAGCTCTGGGGCTAAGAGGAAAATGTTCAAGAGCTTTAAAACAGAAAACTCCCATTTCTACTTAGTGATATCCAAACCATGACACAGTAATGCCTGATGGATTCTGAAACCTGAAAAACCATGCCATGGATGTGCCTGAGCTTATGAGCAATTAAAAGGTAGATGAAGCCTCACTCAGAGCTACCTTTCTTTATGGATCTCTGTATGTAGGTGTCATTCAGCCTTCGAGCAATGTGGCTTGTGTGGCCAGTTGTCTACCTTTCCAGAGCCCTGTGGTATTCAGTGTTCAGCAAAGTAATGGCTCTAGTGTGACAGACCTAGGCTAGGGGGCAAAGTACAGAAGCTTTGTCTTCCCAAGACCAGTTTAATTATTCTAGAACGCAGTTTTCTTGGTAGGTGTTCTGTTTTACAGAAAGGGCTAATTATAGTCATAATTAAGAGGTTAGAGAATTTACCAAAATGGTTCTTGGCGTTTACAGGAGTATGTGGCTCTCTGCTTCTCAGTGTCTGTCCCTATGATAGGAGAGATCCAGAGGCCCTGACATCTTGTTGAACTGTTCACCAATTATTATTTCATAAGAGGAGCCAGATATTTCTTTCTTTTCTTTTTTGTTTGTTGTTGTTTTGTTTTGTTTTTTTTTCTAGCCAGGGTTGCCCTGGCTGTCCTGGAACTCATTCTGTAGATCAGGCTGGCTTCAAACTCAGAAATTTGCCTGCCTCTGCCTCCCAAGTGCTGGGATTAAAAGCGTGTGCTACTACTGCCCAGGTCAGACATTTCTAAAATTAAAAAAACAAAAAACAAACAAAAAAAACCTGGTTCTCTCACCTGTAGAAAATTTCAATTTCCTCTTCTACTTTTCCTTTAAATACCATAAACATTTACCATATTTATTGAATAGATTTAGAAAATTAATTCATAGCTAGAACAAGGAAGTTAACATCAAAACAAAATCAAAAAGAGAAGAGGTTGACAATGGAGGTAAAAGTCTATTCTTATGAAGCAAAGAACTATCAAAGACACACAGAGAAGCAAAAGATGGCAAGCTAGAGTTAAGAAAGAACAGGGCTGTACTTAATGATTACCTGGACCGAAACTCCCAGTTTACAGGGGATTGGGGGGAGAGGGGAGGGGAGTTGACCCATAGTGATGAGCAGCTTAAAAGCCAGAATTTGAGTAGTACAGCTGTTCTGTAATTTCATATCCATAACCACAGCTGTGCTCAAAGTCAGATCTATACACCAGCAGCAGCTTATATGGTAGCATAACCAAGGAGTTCATGAGAAATGTAGAATCTCTATCTGAACCAAATCTGTTGACTCAGAGTCACTAGCCATCAGACCCTACAAGCTCTGCTTTTACAGCTCTCCAGGGTTTCAGAGGCAAGGTGAGTTTCAGCCCCTCTGTATATACACTACAAGCCATCTGCAAGCTGCTCAAAGAGAACAGACTAGTCTTCCCATCCTGAGCATCCTGAGGCTGTGTTGGCCAGGGGAGATATGAGCCAATAAAGGATAATGGTGTAAAGTAAGAGGAAGAGAAAACAGAACTCAGACTTCTGATGGGATGGCTGCTGAATCAGTGGCTGGGTTCTTGCTTGGATCCTGGCCATGTAATTAAGACCTTTTTTTCCAGGAAAAGAAATAAAAGAAGAGAGAAGGCAATGGACACCTCTTTCGCAGTTACTTTGTGCCTTCAGGTAGTTGCCCCCTTGTTGAATTCCACACAAGTATAAGACTCTAGTAGGTTGGATTTATACTGCATTTCTCAGTCTTTCTCCTTTCATGCATGGGCCTCAACATCTCCTTCTATAACTTGGTGGGGAGTGTGGTTTTCTTCTGTGGTAGAATGTCACTTGCCAGGCTTATGTCTTCACAGCTTATTTGTAGGCAATGAGATATGTTCCTCTACGAGCTGTTGGCTACTGAAGCACATAGAAAATTAGTCTTCACTGGCCTAGCATGGTCATTCTCCACAACTTGACTATGTTCTGTGAATAAGCAGTAGAGACATCATAATTGACGATCTCTATATCTCAAGGCTCTAAATTAGGCTAATGAAATTAGGAATCCCTACCAGTGACATGTGATTGAAGTAAGGTGAACTAATGTATCTAAAGGTCAGGGTGGAGGTCACTGTCATGTTCCTACTCATGGAGTTTGTTTCTGAAGCCTTGCAGCCAATGGAAGACCTTAACCAGGTATATATAATGAGCTAACCTCTGTTAGTGGCCATTCCACCATCTAAGGGCAGAGAGTTGGGAGGGACCCAGTTATTCCTTATTTGTCACAGAAGAAAAACGCTAACATAAACTTCAAAGAGAACCATGGCTCATGATGACTCAGTGGAAAGTTGAAGTACAGAGATACACATGAGGCAGCTGTGCTTACAGGCCACCTTCCTGTTGGAAGCTATGACACAACCACCAAATCTCAGTGCCATTCCTATTTTACCAAGGAGAAAGCTGACAGTAGACAGCTTTGCTGATGACATCAAATATAAGACAGCTAGGACCTAACACCAGCACCCCACAGCCTAGTTCTACTTCCTCTTACTCACATGATCAGAAAACTGAGAAGAGATTATCCTGAATGTGCCTAAGCACCCTGGTGACCATAGGAAGAAGCAGAATGGATAGGAGGAGACCAGATACAGATGGGCCACATACCCACTTTTTTAATCTTTGAGGATAGTATAATTAAAGTTCAAGCATGATTTAGTTGGGAGTGGAGGAACTAAAATATGGAACTCTTTTGGATCCACTGCTGTGTCTTATTTTATTTCAAATTCTTGACCATATTTTATGATTTTAGGTCTGATTTATGATGTTGTAGGAAATTGCATAGACTATCACTGCTAAGATATGTGACCATCTGAAAATGAAGGTGAGGAAAGAGCCCTGAATCCATTATAGACCTTCATTTAAAATTTGAGGGGGGTGGACAGAAGAAAAATCATGGAGGGGACAAGCAAGAAAGTGAAGCTCAGCAACTCAGAACCTGATTGGAAAGGGGGGAGCAGAGAAGCCACAAGCTGTGCACAGTTGGAGAATTCGGGGAGTGCTCATTTCAGTGGCCAGTTTTTGAACATGTCAGTTTAATTATGATGTATCACAGTTGACAGCGATGCATGTGGAACCAATTACAATGCATGTTAAAATCAATTATTGCATATTTCAGTTTTCCTAAACACTGCAGCAAATGCTTTGTGCATTGCTACAGATTTCAACTCCACTAATCATTTTTACTATCATGGTTCAGCAGGAAAGAACTAACTCTCTCTCTCTCTCTCTCTCTCTCTCTCTCTCTCTCTCTCTCTCTCTCTCTCTCTCTGTGTGTGTGTGTGTGTGTGTGTGTGTGTGTGTATGTTTGTGTGTGCGTGTGTGTGTGTAT
Source organism: Montemys delectorum (assembly GCA_019843815.1). Lineage (NCBI taxonomy): Eukaryota > Metazoa > Chordata > Mammalia > Rodentia > Muridae > Montemys > Montemys delectorum. The sequence goes on along the minus strand of JADRCD010190920.1, from coordinate 24,322 downwards.
GTGTGTGTGTGTATACACACACAGTGGGGAGAGGGAAGGAGGGAGATGCACACACACACACACACACACACACACACACACAGAGAGAGAGAGAGAGAGAGAGAGAGAGAGAGAGAGAGAGAGAGAGATGCACACATTAAACACACCAACTTCAAATGCAAATAACAGAAACAGTAGCAACAGGTAGAAAAGCTTCAAATCATCTCTCAGTAAAAAAGCCTAACTTTCTATCACACCTTTGTGAAGCAAAATAACAACAACAAAAACTGAAATTCCTTAGTAGTTCCAAACCCAGTTTTAGTCCATTTAACCCACTTTAGCCTCTTTACCAGCAATGAGGTTGGATCCTAGCTGCAAGATCCTGGCTATTTTGGTCTAACATGTTTGTCTTAACTGTTTACTCTGAATTTGTGCCCTTTCTACTACCTCCCCTTTCAGGTTTTCAGCTTAAAATTTTCCCTCTGAATTCCACAAGTTATTCATTTTTGGTTTGCTTTTGTGTGCACCAGCAGATCACTGGTTTGTTGAAAATGAAAAGGAAGAGCTACGGGGTTGAGTGGGGTGGAGGATGGTGAGGAGGATCGAGAAAATGAGGGAAAGTGAGTAAGAATGGGATTTGCTTTCCTTGAGATCTGTGCACTTACTAGTTAAATCAGCTCCCAGCCCTCTGCACTTAGCTCCAAATGAGGCTTATAATGGAGAAGGGTTATCTTCTGCACACTTAGCTTTCTTTATCCTGTCCCCTGTATACTTCTTAGACTAGCTGCAAAACAAACAAACAAACAAACAAAAAACAAAACAAAACAAAAAACCAAACCCAAAACAAAACAAAAAAAACAGTCTCTGGACCTTGTTGCGATCTAGGAGATTCCCACTGGCCCCTCAAGATAGGAATGTATCTACGTAAATCCTTTTGCTCTGGGATGAATAGCCAAAGCTCTGAGGTACCTGGACATTCCAGTAAAAGCCACATGCCTTAAGAAACTTGGCCCCCAGGGAATAAGTGGGTGTATATATCCTAGGAAAGAAATCAGTGGTTTCTGAGTCAAGAAGAGCCAAGTGGTCCAGGAGGGACAGAAGTAAACAGCTCATGTGGTTTAGTCAAGAGAGCAGCGAGTGGGATGTCTGGAACCCCAACTTCTGTATCCACCTGCTTGCCCAGCTGGGGCGAAGTGCTCAATGCCTCCTTGTCTGCCAGGCTGTACCAGGACACAGAGTTAAGCATGTCCAGATAGGAACCCACCCTCTGAACTGCTGCTAGTTGTGGAAGGTAGAAGGTTCTCTTTAAAAGTTCTGAGGATCAGGATAGAGAACCAGTCCCACTTGCTTGTTCTGTAGCTGTACAATGACCCTCGACTCTTACCAGCTTTCTTTCATTTTTTTTAAATGCATTTATTCACTCACTTACTCATGAAGCATCTGCTTCGGCTTAGTCCTGGGGAGCCCATGCTTTCTATTAGGGACCAAATAGATGTCCAGTGAAGCAAATCCACCAACAATCACAGGATATGAGATGAAGGAAAATAATCCTGTGCCCCGATTTTATGTCCTGGATGACTTGGTGTTGTGATGTATGAACACCTGCTACCTGCCACCTGCCACCTGCCACCTGAGAGACAGTGTAGTGAAAAAGGAATGGAGAATTCACTATCCGCTTTCTGAGAATTTGACCAGCACTAAGTGTTCATTGTAATCCCAGTACTATAGGAGCTGCATTGTGTGTGCATCTAAGTGGTAAGTAATCATGTTATGTGAATAGGAAACGCTGTTGGTAGCCACTAGGAGTTGGAAGAAATAATTTGGGGAGAAGATTTTTATATTGGTCAGGGTCCTAGAAAATTTAAGAATTCACTTATGTGATTCCAATATTGACAGGAGAGCAACAACAGATGGCCTTGAAGACTGGGGATCCAATTACAGACTGGAAAAGCCGAAGAGTCATTGGTAGTAATTGTGACTCTAAGAGTCCCAGAGCTATGCTCCTCTTTAAGAGAGAAGAAGGCAGCCATTGCTAGAGCTGTGACACATCAGAGGGGAGGAAAGTAGGGACCTGCCACATTCTCCTGCTTGCTGACCTCCACCAAGGCAGCCTGGGTGTGTTGTGATTCATGATGTAGGCCAGTTCCTTGGCACGTAGAAAGTAGGATGCTTATGACTGGAAGTGACCAGAGTGAAGGATCTACGGTCTAGGTCTTCCATGGTTAATTTGGGAGTTCTAGAATGATGGTAGCAGTGTATCTGTAACCAGAACTTGACCATCACATTGGGAATTGATGAAATATGTAATCCAGTTGAATTAAATGTATGGAAATGGATAAAGAAAGGAAGACCATTCCAGGATGAAAAAAAAGAAGAAGGTTTGAGGAAAAGTGTAAAATACATAGAGGTCTTTTGGGATTTGGAATATTCTAGGAAATTCTATATTCTGGGAAATAGGAGGGGGGCATAGGAACCTAGAAAGCACATAAAAAATCTTGGATAGTTATGTATATTAAGAATTTATGTTTTATTCTGAAGCAATGAAACAATAACAGTCATGAAGTTGTACGGGGTGAGGGCATTCCACCTCTCTGTTCAGAAATCCACATGAGAATTTAACCTTAGTAGGTTCAATAGCAAGCGAAAGCTATTAGCTTATACCAGTCACATCTCACCAGGGTGGAGACATGTTTGGCTTTGGAGGGAACACGTGTGCAGATGGCATTCTGTCTCATGTCTGAATGCCTGGGCTCTTGACCTCGTGTGACCCTGAGCACATAGCATGTCATGTCCTAGTCACATCTATAAAACTGTGACAAAATTGGCACGGGCTAAACCTGGCATCAGGGCTCCTGCCCTTAGCACAAAACTCAGAGGTTAAAAGCAGGAAGATCATGTGTTTGAATCCTATCTGAGCCTGGGTTGCAGGTAGATGAAGTCTCCAAATGAAAAATAAAAGAAACTCGCTGCCTTCATTGGGTTGGTTTGAAGAGAAAAGTGAATCAGTGAGATGAGGCTTGATTGTCTATCTGCTTTTATTGTTTCATGTCATGTCCATCTTCATAATAGTTACAGAGGTTGCCGCTACAACACCTGAAACTACCTTTAAACATAAGAAAAGCATCCTGAAGAGCAGCCATGGAAAGCATTCAGGTTTAGAAAGGATTCAAGCAACACTACTAACCCTGAGCTACTGGCTCATCAAAATTGTCTCAGCTTTAGGAACAGGGAGATAGTTCAGTGGATAAAGTGAAGGACAAGCAAGTCTGAGGACCTGGGTTCAGGTCCTTCACACATGTGAACATCGGGTGGACTTGGCAGCCTAGTTGTAATTCCAACATTCTAGAATACAGACATAGGAGATCCCAGAGCACACTGGTCATATTAGCTTTCTATTCATTCACACTCTGGATTCAATGGAGAGATCCTATGTCATTGAATTAGGTGGAGAGCTACAAAAACAAACAAACAAAACAATGAAAACAGAACAAAACAAACAAACAAAACTAACTCTTGACATGAAAGTGATAGGCTTTCATGAAAAACCATAGTATGTGCATGTATGCATATACATTTACATACACCTGCAAACAGGGATACATACATACATCATAGACACAAAACAGTGGCCCCATCTGGTATCCTAGAGCAAAATAGAACTGAGCAGTCTTCATGGACATTCCTATATAAGAAGTCTTATTGGTCTGATAGAGAATGGTACACATTGGGAGTATTTCCAGCCCTTCACAGCCCCTGGTGACATGTCACAGCACTGGAGAGGCAAGTTTTCTTTGTCATGCCAGCTAAGGAGTCTCAGACCCAGGAGGAACAGACGATGAGGCCAGCTCCTGGATTGCCTGCTCTCATTCCCACTGCCACGAGTCAGGAACAGTTTCTGTCACAGTGTTACTGACACACATCCACGCCAACAAGCTACTATTACCATCCGATCTGACCCACTAGGCCTAAACAGCAAGCATGACTGCCAACACACACTCTGTTTGTTGTGCCATGTGTTCCCTTGAATGAAAAGCACAATGTGTCACTGTACTTTCACGATCCTCTGCAAGAGATTGAATTTCTTTTTATTTTTTTCCTCTTTTCCTTTCTCCTAGTGATTTCCACAGCACTACAGCACCATAGCACCACAAGAGGCCCATGCCCTTCATGTATTCAATGAAAAGAACTGACGGCAGAATGCTAGAGAAAGCACCAGTGTATGATGGGACATTCTGAATCTTGTCAAATTAAGTACTGATCACATATTAATTTTTAGTACTTCATCAGTCTGAGGTGAGACAGCATTGTCCTTTGTGAAGCTCTGCTGCTCTTCCCAGGATTTAACATCAAGGTCATTTTGAGGTCTCTGGACCCGGACTATATACCAGCTTTTTAGACTACCCATTGAGCTCTAAGATCAACATTTCTGAAAGAATTATACTTAATGGCTCTGCTGCCTACCTTTATCTGAAGAGAGGGAACTGTAGTCCTATCACACTGACTAAGCCACCCAAACCAACCATGGATATGGTCCTTGCTTCTTTCTACACTTTTGGGCAGTAGATCTTCTTCATATAATCCACAAAACCCAACAGAGCAAAGAGGAACTACAAGGTACCAAGGCTTACCAGAGAAGATGTCATGGCACCAACCACACAAGAGGATAAAGACTGTGTGTAGCAAGAATGCTCCAGAACTGCATGTGAGCCTGCTTGAGAACTACTTGATATTTAGATTGACAGTCTCACCTCTATTCTGATGAAATCAGAATTGGGGGTCAGCCACTTGGGCATTATCCAGCCTACTTAGCAAGTAGGCTCATGTGGTCCGCACTATTTTCCTGCCGGCAGGAACACACGGGCACACACACAGGATCCTTCTGCAGCAAACCTTTATTACCATGTGGCGAGGAGAGGGCAAGACCTGGAAAGTGCACTGCTTATATACACCCTGGAGCAGCGTGTTCACCTCTGATTGGCTGTTTGCTCATTACCTCATGAGATGCCTCGGGATAGGGATAGGCTGTGACTTGGAGCGCTCTGGCCCTAGCACATGCGCAGATGGGCTGAGACTTGGCGCGCTCTGGCCCTAGGCACATGCGCAGACTACTTGTTACAGGGAGAAGACACCGGATGCCGGCGCCATCTTGTAATGGAGTCTGCCGGCTCGGGTGCGGCTCTCTACAGGCTCACTCACTGTGGGAATCACAATTTTTGGGGCATGTCTGTTGAATCCTGTTAAAAGAGGCAAGTGTAAAGTTACAAAAATCAAAATCTGTAGGATGGAACACTAAAGAACTCAGGTCACAGATGCTGATCAAATTAATAGAGACAGAACTGAGAGTCAAAATGGTGGCAGAAGGATAATCTAAGACAGCGAGGTGTAGCCTGTCATTCATCATATGGACAAAGAGAAAAGAAGACATTAACTGCTTCAGAGCCCAGCAAATCCAAAAGGTATGTCTTAGCCCATGACTAAATAAAGTCATTTAGTGAGTACAAAGCAGTTTCTTTGGGAAGAATAAATGAATGAATAAAGAGGTAAAAACAGTCATCTTGAAGAGAGAAAAGAGACCTTGTGATTGGTGACATGAGCATAGTGTGGGGCCCCTGAAGAGTAGATTTGGGACCAGTCTCTGAAATGGTCGTATGGCCTCTAATAGCCATGTGACAAGCAGAGAAGTCTGGTGGTAGATATGACTGGATAATTGTTGGAGTTCTATCCTAGGATAGGAACTAGATATCAAGCCACCATCTTATTACAAAAAAAGAACCTGCCAAAACCAGAGTATTAACATGCTCACGTTTTTGCCTGGGGAGGAGTCTATTGCGCAAGCAATGCCCTGGCCTTCCTGTTTTGACACCATGTAAGCAAAGCTAAGGACATCCACAGTTTGGGGACTGTGCACAAAAGGATTGCAGAGCCTAGTGTTCCATCACAGCTCTGAAGATGAGCTTGTCAGGGAATTAAAAAGTGTTTATTTACTTACTGAAAAGAGCTACAACAAGGTGAACACAGAAGCATAGCCCAATATCCCAGCACTCTGGAGGCTGAAGCAGATGCACATGGGCTATTGCGGAAGTTCAAGGCTCTCTTGGATAACTTAGTTTAACTCTCATTATTTTTTCTTAAAGAGAGAGGTTCTAAGACAATTGTCCTCAACCTTCCCAACACTGTGATCTTTTAATATAGCTCCTCATGTTGTGGTGGCTGCCAACCATAAAATTTTCCTTGCTGCAGCTTCATAACTGTAACGGTGCTGTTGTTATGAATTATCTGATATTTTCAATGGTCTTAGGCGATGCTGTGAAAGAGTCCCCCCTCCCCCAAAAGGAGTTGCAACCTACAGATTGAGAACCACTGTTCTAAGGATACAGTTCAGTGACAGAGTGCCTGCCTAGCAAGTATAAGGCCCTAAGTTTAACCTTCAGTGTCACTAAATAACACTATAAATTATACGCGCGCGCGCACACACACACACACACACACACACACACACACACACATATTCATATATATATAGGGGTGGTCCGGCACCCTCCTTCCGTTTATTCCCACATGAATTCTCTGTTCAGCCAGACAAGCCACCCTCATTTTCATGTTCCTAAGTCAAGTTGTATGATGGGCCCAGGCAGGGTATCTCTTCTCAGTTCCTTCCCTGGCCCCTTGCTTTCCTCCCTCTTAGCAACTCTGTCTCCTTGGTGTGTACTCGCTGTGTTTTGTGGATGTCTACTGTTCCCCTGTGCTCTCCAGTTGGACCTGTAAAGACAATCCACTTCTCACAGTCCCGAAAGGCCGCCCAGTCATTCATGCTTCATTTTCTGAACTTTATCAAACTAAATTGCTAATATAAAGGAAATATCATCTTATGATGTTGTGAGAAAATTTTGTTCCTTTATGTTTCTGCTAGGTGAAGAACTCACGTTGGGGTTTCAGGACAACCAGGGAAGCACAAGGGTACCTAGACCCAGCAACGGGGGTCGCTAGCAGAGACTGAAAAATGAGGCAGGGGCTTCCTGTGGGCTGTGGAGGAAGGAGCATGAGGAAGAGAGGGGTTTCAGTGTGGGGCCTGTTGTCTGTCTACGCATCTATTCCTCTACATATCACAAAATCATGTTGCTACAGTACATTTTGAAATTGTACTGAGATAATGCAGATGGTTATGAACGTGTATGGTTCAGCTTTACAACAGTGCAAAAAAAAAACCCATATACATTCAGCAGAAGTCCTACTTCAAATATTGAATTTTGTCTTCTTTTTTCTTCTTAATCATCAACATGTGGTTCTTAATCTATGTAACTGGGCAGTGGCAACCAGCCACTTCTCTACATCAGCTCTGCAGGGACAATGTGCAGACACTCCACAGGTGGCATGTTGCTCAACTTGGATGTTTTATTAAGTATATTAAATGCATTTGAGGCCTAAGCTGCTTTCAACACACAATGAGCTTGTGAGGGCATAGCTCTTTTGTAGGACAGGGAACATCTTTGTACTATTACATAGGACATATTTCATTACATATTACATATTACGTAGGACTATTACATATTAACTAGGACACCAGTTCAACCATGATAGCCAACCTCTACAAATGGTGGCTTACACAGGATGAAAGACTATCTCTATTGCTTCAGAGCTGGAGCACAGGTAACTCTTAGTGGTATCTGGGAGCCAAACATCATCCTCAAGGTGAGAGCTGTGTTAGCTCTCACCACCATCTGTAGAGTACAAGAAACAATGAAAGACACAGAGGAGGAGGAAGAGCAGCAGCATGAAGAGAAGAGACCACCTGAGGAGCTACACTCCCTGCATCCTGGCTCTCCTATTTTGTCCTTAGAAATCCTGAAGATTGAAAGACCTTTCACTGTACACACAGTATTGCCCCTCTAATGGCTGCTGGCTATATATTAGCTTCTCTTTGGGGGAATTGTTTGAGGGTTTTCTTTTCATGCTGAACTGTCACCGAACTGTCACCAGCACCTTGATTGTTCCCTATCTGTCACTTTATAGCTGCATGTAAGCAGAGACTGAAGAAAGGGCAATCCAGAGACTGTTCCAACTGGGAATCCTTTCCATATTCAATCATCAAACCTAGACACTATTGTGGATGTCAGCAAGTGCTTGCTGACAGGAGCCTGATATAGCTGTCTCCTGAGAGGCTCTGACAGTGCCGACTAATACAGAAGTAGAGGCTCACAGTCATCAATTGGACTGAGTACGAAGTCCCCAATGAAGGAACTAGAGAAAGGACCCAAGGAGCTGAAGGGTTTGCAGCCCCTTAGGATGAACAATAATATGAACTAACTAGTACCCTCAGAGCTCCCAGGGACTAAACCATCAGCCAAAGAGCACACGTGGCTCCAGCAGCATATGTATAGCAGAGGATGGCCTAGTTGGTCATCAATGGGAGGAGAGGCCCTTGGTACTGTGAAGATTTATGGCCCAGTGTAGGGGAATGCCAGGGTCAGGAAGTGGGAGAGGGTGGGTTGGTGAGCAGGGGGAGGGGGGAGGAAACAGGGTTTGTTTTTTGTTTTTGTTTTTGTTTTTGAGGGATAACCAGGAGAGGAGATATCATTTGAAAAGTAAATAAAGAAACTATCTAATAAATTTTTTTAAAAAAAATCTGATACAAAGTCCCAGTACAATAATTTAAGTATTCTAATAAGCCAAGAGAAAGGTAAGAGAGGGGAAAGGAAGGGCAAAGATTCAGAGACCTCACCCCACAGCAGTGGTGACACAGGTGCTTAAGAATATAATTTTATTCTCATACTCTTAAAAGAAGAAAACAGAAATGACAAAAAAAATAGCCTTGTAAGTTAACCACCCTCTCCAGACACAATGAAAACAAATATAGATTTGGTTCAATTGAAATACAATACTTGTACAGTAACTTTGCTATTATTTATTCAAACATACCATTTTGGGTTTTTTTTTTAATGAGTCCATACTTGGAGATTAGAGTTTTGCTATGGAAAACAATTAGCTTTGTTTCCATCCCTGACCACTTTATGCACAAAAAAAAAAAAAAAAAAAAAAAAAAAAACCAAGTTTTGAGGTGGAAACAAACTGTTAAAGAATTGCAGAGATTAGGTTGTCGGCCTTCATGCTTTCCTTTGAGGCACCGTGATTTTGATTGCACGGGCAGCCACTGAGGTGAAATAGGTCTAGCAGACTGGACTCTCCATCGTTGATCAACTTGGTTGTTTTTGTAAACTTGGTTTTATGGGGGCTAGGAAAACAGAGGGTTCATTCCTTTCAAGAGGAATGATTCTAGAATGCATTCTATTTCCGGCATTCACCCTATGTGAAGATGATCAAAAATATTCGAATTGAAAAGAGAGAGGGCGGGGGGAGGGAGAGAGAGAGAGAAAGAGAAAGAGAAAGAGATTGCACTGATGTCCCGAACAGCACTGCCTGCTCCACTGAGGGCGATGTTTTCCCTTCGCCTATAATCAAGCTTCAAAGGCTCTAACAGACAATGGCTAAGTCATCCCAGATGGTGGCCCAGACGCAGAGGAAAGGAAGAGTCACATATGACCCAGCTACAACATGCAGGATGAGTTTCCTGTGTCCACCAGGAGGGTGAGGCAGGCTGGCCAGACAGGAGCTGCAGACACACAGAGCATGCTGGAAGCCTCACAGCGAGCTAATTGAGAGGGCTCATTCAGATGCCAGTTGAGCAATGGGCACTGCCAAGGCTTTACTCCTTTGCAGCTGCAACTCGTATTCATTAGCCTGCTAGGCCCGGTGCTACAGAGGCACAATGTGAAATGCATTAAATCAGCGGGGCCCTGCTTTCCAAGAATTTATGTTTTCTTTTTAATTTTTTTTTCGCGGCCACGTTGGGCCCCCAAAAGATTTGCGCCAGACTGCCTTCTCCCTGCTGTAGCCCCAGGCTGCATTTTAACCAGGTAACCCTCAATCAGGGGAGGCCTCATCATACCCATCCAGCTAGAGAGCCACGATGAATGTGTTTTGCTTAAAAGCAAATGTTGAGATGTAAGGTGTAAGCAGAAAGTCATTTTTTATTGCCCCCAAAATTTGACTGCCATAGAAAAATTTCTCAGAGAATTGGGTCTAATGTGAGCTTTCTAAACAAGAGGCGATTTACACAAGGCCTATTCATACTTTTTTTTTTCTGAGAATTCATCTATTGTGTAGAATTAAATACAACCATATTGTTAGAGTCAACATAATTATATCAGTTATTTCATATAATAAAAACCACCAGTTTCATTGTGTCTTCTGGTTGACAAGGCGCTTTCCTAACTGATTCTACAAGTGTCCACTGAAGTAGTTAAGTGTTCCCCACCCAACAGACACTAAGGAAGAAAGTTGAAGCTTAGAGAGGTTAAGTAGCTTATTCAGGCTGCACACCTGGCAGGTGACAGAAGTGAGACCCTTTTCTCTGACTTTTCTCTCATTCTAGCTTTTATACCTTGTAACCAGAGTGACCATGTGTCCTAGCAAGTTGCCCAGGAATGTGGCTAAGTAAGCCTTTGTCCCAGAACAAGCTTGCTAACAGTATCTTCTTTTATTGCCCTAACTGACCCAGTGTGGATGCTAAGTGATACTTTGAAGCTAAATGACATCCAAAGTGTTGGATGCCCTGAGTCTCGCAGACTCTTAAGAGTCGTCCTGGTGCCCCATGAGGGTTGAGAAGAGTAAAGGGTGGAAGATAGCAAACAGACACTGGAACACTTCCTTGCTCTTCTGTCCCAGTCTAAGCTACTATCTGCTTCCAGAATTCTGGGTGTTTTGTTTCATTGTGTATTTTTGTTTGTTTGTTTTTGTTGTTGTTGTTGTTTTGAAACAATATAGAAAATGGACGCCATTTTTCTAAAAGGGTGGGAAACCTTTTATCTATAAATATAGGAGAAGCTATTGTGGGGGTGGGACACATCAACTATTCAATTTACCATTAAGAGTGGAGAATAATGGAAGCTAATGACATTAAGAGACTTTAGGCATGCAAAAACACAACACAAAACAAACAAACAAAAACCTAGCAAAACTCAGCTGTCCCACCATTCTCAACTCTTACAGTTGCTATGAAGTAAAAATCCCACTCAAATTGCTATAAAGAAAAACATAGTGAACAAGATGAGGTAGAGGATAGCAGGAGACACTGTGCTTACAGACAGATTTCCTTGACTGCCTTGGCTGTCTGCATTTGCCTGGCTGTCCATGAGGATGTTGGGTGGTTCTCTCCATCTGCATCTCCCCACAACGCAGGGATTGGATTGGACCAACAATTGTACCAAGAGATTTATTGATGGTCCCTGATTTTTACATGCCTTTCCTCTCCATTCCAAACATGCTCAGATTGGCCTCTGTGTAGCAATCTGCACGTGAGGGGTATGCTGTCTGGAAACTGGTGCAGGAAGGTGGAGGAGGATAAGCTGCCCAGAGGAAGTCTGTGATGTAGGGCAGAAGGCAGTGATAGAATCTTTTAGCCAATGCAGCATCTCTCCCCTTCCATGCTACTCAAAGGGTCGGAGCTATTCCCAGAATCTGAAGTCCTCACCTCTCTTTGCTATCCTTAGCTTAGAACTTTCGCTATGTTCATCTCCAGAGTGAAAACCTGTGTCTTTTTTATTTTGACTTTGTCAGTTTTGTTACAAGTCTGTCAACTTACTAGGATTTTTTTTTAAAGAACCAACTTTTGTTTTTATTTTTATTTTCTCCTTTGATTTTTCTTCCCAATTTCATTAAATTCTGGTCTTGAACTCTTTTCTGCCTATTGGGCTTCAGAGATGTTGTTTTTTTCTTCTTTGAAAATACTATAAACTTTTTCTGAAAACTGATTTGCCTGTTCCTCCAAAGTTTGACATGCTTTATTTTTGCTTTCATTCAGATCAAGTTCTATTTTTATGTTTCTCCTGAAACCTTGACTTACATACATTGGTTATGTGTGGCTTAATTTCCAAAGGGCAAATGACTTCCTTCTGTGTGCAGGCCATTGGCTTCTAGCTGACTTCCATTTGTGGTCTCAGAATATTTGGTACTTTGAAGAATTAAATCTGAATTTACTGAGATGTGTTTACTGACCCCCGATGCGATGTAACTGCACATTTGAGCAGAGTATGTATTTGCTGTATGCCAGTAGCACTGACTATACATATCAATCTGATCGAGTTGTTTAATAGTGCTTTCCAATCTACCTTCTTCTTAGAATACATTAATTGTGCAAAATGGTGTATTTCATCTAGATATTCTCGTCTGTGTAAATAATCTGCTATTACTGTATTTACCCCGATTCCCCTCTTTATTTTTTTCTCTCTATAATTACCCCTTTTTATTCCAATAAAATGCTCATTTTCATTTAAATGCAATTATACAAAGTATGAAACAATAATGAAAACTAAAGGTTATGATATAAATTTATAATGTCCTATTCATAGTACTTGGTAATTAAGAAAAAATTGAGGCAATTCCATATATAGACTTTGATGTTCATCATCTTTGAAGTGGAATGGGGTTACTGTCAGGAGCAGACTAGTCTCATAATCAAATGCTCTTTTAATAATGGAATAATTTAAAATGCTATATTCTATGGATCTCTGAGGCTTTCAAGGCCATCTATTTATTTATAGCACATTTGAATTGTCAAACATTGTTTATTTTTAGCTATTTATTATCTGAATAACTTTGAAAACACTTTGTGGTAATTAAATTAATATCTAATATGACCATACAAGTATCTAACTATTGATTTGCATTACTTAATTATTTTAAACAGTTTGTAATAGTGGCCATTAAAAGGACTGATGATCGAATTTGCAATCCTCTACTATACACATGCTGCCAGAACCTTCAGTCCCACCATGTATAGTCCTTGATTGGTGGTTGGGTCCCTGGGAGCTCTAAGGGTATTAGTTAGTTCATAGTGTTGTTCGTCCTAAGGGGCTGCAAGCCCTCAGCTCCATAGATCCTTTCTCTAACTCCTTCATTGGTGACTGTGTACTCAGTTCAATGGATGGCTGTGAGCCTCTACATCTGTATTAGTCAGGTACTGTCAGAGCCTCTCAAGATAAAGCTATATTAAGATGGCTTGTCCTTCCTTTAGTCTCTGCTCCATAGTTAATCTCTGCCACTCCTTCTGTGGGTATTTTGTTTCCCCTTTTAAGAAGGAATGAAATGTCCACCTTTTGGTCTTCCTTCTTCTTGGGTTTCTTGTGGTTTGTGGGTTGTTCTTCCTATATTCCAAGCTTCTGGGCTAACAATCACTTATAAGCGAGTGCACACTATGTGTGTTCTTTTGTGATTGAGTTACCTCATTCAGGATGATATTCTCCAGATCCATCCATTTCCCCAAGAATTTCATAAATTCATTGTTTTTAATAACTGAGTAGTACTCCATTGTGTAGATGTACCACAATTTCTGTATCCATTCCTCTGTTGAGGGACATCTGGGTTGTTTCCAGTTTCTGGCTATTATAAATAAGGCTGCTATGAACATGGTGGAGCATGTGTCCTTATTACATGTTGGAGCATCTTCTGGGTATATGCCCAGGAGTGGTATAGCTGGGTCCTCTGGTAGAACTATGTCCAATTTCCGGAGGAACTGCCACACTGATTTCCAGAGTGGTTGTACCAGTTTGCAATCCCACCAGCAATGAAGTAGTGTTCCTCTTTCTCCACAACCTCTCCAGCATCTGCTGTCACCTGAGTCTTTTATCCTAGCCAATCTGACTGGTGTGAGGTGGAATCTCAGAGTTGTTTTGATTTGCATTTCCCTGATAACTAAGGATCTTGAACATTTCTTTAGGTGCTTCTCAGCCATTTGGTGTTTATCAGTTGAGAATTCTTTGTTTAGTTCTGTACCCCATTTTTAATAGGGTTATTTGATTCTCTGGAGACTAACTTCTTGAGTTCTTTGTATACATTGGATATTAGCCCTCTATCAGATATAGGGTTGGTAAAGATCTTTTCCCAATTTGTTGGTTGCTGTTTTGTCCTGTTGACAGTGTCTTTTGCCTTACAGAAGCTTTGTAACTTTATGAGGTCCCATTTGTCAATTCTTGACCTTAGAGCAGAAGCTATTGGCATTCTGTTCAGGAAATTTTCCCCTGTGCCTATTTGCTTGAGGTTCTTCCCCACTTTCTTTTCTATTAGTTTCAATGTATCTGGTTTGATGTAGAGGTCCCTGATCCACTGGGACTTGAGCTTTGTACAAGGAGAAAGGAGTGGGTCGATTTGCATTTTTCTACATGTTAACCGCCAGTTGAGCCAGTACTATCTGTTGAAAATGCTGTCTTTTTTCCACTATATGCTTTTAGCTCCTTTGTCAAAGATCAAGTGACCATAGGTACATGGGTTCATTTCTGGGTCTTCAGTTCTGTTCCATTGATCTACCTGCCTGTCACTGTATCAATACCATGCAGTTTTTATCACAATTGCTCTGTAGTACAGCTTAAAGGTCCAGGATTGTGATTCCACCAGAGGTTCCTTTATTGTTGAGAATAGTTTTGGCTATCCTGGGTCTTTTGTTATTCCAGATGAATTTGCAAGTTGCTCTTTCTAAGTCTATGAAGAATTGAGTTGGAATTTTGATGGTGATTGCATTGAATCTGTAGATTGCCTTCAGTAAGATGGCCATTTTTACTATATTAATCCTGCCAATCCATGAGCATGGGAGATCTTTCCATCTTCTGAGATCTTCTTCGATTTTCTTCTTCAGAGACTTGAAGTTCTTGTCAAACAGATCTTTTACTTGCTTAGTTAGAGTTGCACCAAGGTATTTTATATTATTTGTAACTATTGTGAAGGGTGTTGTTTCCCTAATTTCTTTCTCTGCCTGTTTATCCTTCTGATTCCCCTCTTTAATCTTTATTCATGTCCTCTTCTATAGTAGTCTTTTAATAGTACCTCTTTCTTTTTATGCAATACTTATGTGTGTATGCATATGTGTATTTGTGTGCCTGTGTGTTTGTGTACATATAATCTAGATGTCTGGATTCCATATGAGAGAGAAAATAGGACTAGTGATGATTATCAACTTTCTGAGTGAAAGTACAAGACTTTCTGAATCTAGCTTGTTTCACACCATGTGAGGATCACTAGTTCTGTCTGTTTTCCTGCAACAATGTGATTTTTGTGCTCAATGGATAAATAAAACATTATTGGGAATATATACACTATATTTTCATTATGCATTTACCCATTGGTGAAGTTATTTCATGACATAACTAACATGATAAGATCTCTGTTTTTACTTCTATATCATGTAAGTCTTACATAGGGACAAGGGGGATGAAATGTCTGACAAGGACTTGTCTAGGTTTTCAATTCTCTTAGTTATATTAGTATTACTTTGCACATTCTGAAAGTCTTTTTATGACTTCTTGTGAAGTGGCTGCTTTATGTTTATATAATGTTTCTATCATTGGCAATTGAGTGTGAAGTACACACTTTCAGGTATCTTTTTGTAAGCATTTGATGGCATGTCTACTTTCATCTACATTTGGTTCTGACTGTTCTTTCATTTCTGGAGGACAGTTTCACTGGGTATAAAATGCTTTCCTACCATCTTTCTTTCTGCATGAAAGCTTGATTCACTGCCCCTGGATCCCACAGTTTCTTGAGTAATACAGGTCCTAGTATATCACTGCAGTTTATTAGCTGTGGGTATGCCTGAGCACCAAGCTCTGTGGTTTAAAATATATTGGATTTGATCAGAGTCTTAAATATTTTATTCTTTTCTCAAATGTGAAAGATTTTCATCCATTATTTTTAAGTGTTTTCTCTTCACCATACACTCTCTCTTTTTCCTCTTTTACTGAACTTGGATGGCATGGTTTTATTTTCCCATAGTAAACAATTATATTTTTCATCTTCCAATTCATCTCTTTGATATTTAGGTTAAACAAATATCTTTGGAGTTGTCTCTAATTTTAACGGCCCTTCTCTTTCATCTCTTTACTACTATTAAATCCCTCAAGTGGGTTTCTGTTCAAGTCACTTCTCTTTGCTTGTTTAGGTTTTCTATTTTCTCTCTCACTTAAAGAGTGTTTGTAGTTGATTTTTATGGCACCTGCTTTGCAACATTTATGAGAGAACTCTAGCATAGCAATAATGGACACTGCACCAGAGAAACAGAAAAAATCAAATAGGGTCTATGGATTGAATACAATATTGTACCTATTAATTTTGCTGATTCCATAACTGTCTTGTGTTTATATGAAAGAATATTATTGATGAACTTGAGCTAGATAAAATTGAATTCAACGTACATTTTCCAATAAAGTTACCTCATCCTTAGTTTCTCCTTCTATAAGATGGTATGATAATACAACCATCCCATAGAGTTGACTGCTAAGAGAACGTGGGCTGTATGAGAATTCCCAACAGTCAGTCCACTGTAAACACTGAATCTAAGGAGACAGTCCTGACAGCACCAACCTTACCTGACATACAAATCATGCTTGCACTTAGCACTACACAAATCTCATTAAAAACACAGAAAAAGAGGAAGTAAATGTGCTCCATGAAAGAAACCTACATTGGACCAGAGAGAGGAGCACTAACTTCTCAAGTTCTCCTGCAGTGTTCTGGTTCTGGAACAGCATCTTATAGCAGAGATACAACCTAGGCCACAGAGATTGTTTTAGTGTTTCAGTGGCCACATTAGAAAGTAAAAGAAAACAGGTGAAATTAATCCATTGTAAATGATATATAGCACAGCATATTCTATCCCTTATCATTTCCATATGTGGTCAAGTTTCAGAACTATCAATGGCACATGTTAAAATCTCGTGAGCTTTTTTTCACACCAAGTCTCTAAAACCTACTGACTTCCACAGTTACAGCATTTCTCAATTAAGATGACAATGTTTTATCAGAAATCTCATCTTTACATGGATTTTATAAAATTGACATTTGTCCAGGTTCTACACCTCACCTGTTCAAAATGTCCTCATAAATATTCATTGAGTGAATTCAATCCTTAGATTTGAATTTAAGAATTAAATAACTTCATACAGATTAAGTGCCTCAGTTGTAAGTTTCTTTCACAGTTACTCGGCATATGACCAGAAGTCTGCTGAATAAAGTGGCACTATTGTTAACGCAGAGATTTTCAGGGGGCTTCAAGACCTTGTGTGTGAATTCCATTCACTTTCCCTTAGTGTGAGTCTGTGAAAGTCCAACTGTGATAAATAGGAAGTGAAATATCACCTTTCTTTCCCAATGATGGCACTTGAATCATGTTAGAAACACTTCTTACCTCAAACAAAATCTCCCAGCATTCTCTTATATTATCCATTATGCCAATGACTCTACAACTGACTACTCATTATTGTAATGCTCTCTGTCATGATTCCTGTGCATAACAGGGTACTCCAGACAGGACATTTGCAGTGTCTTTCTATAGCCCAAGGTACCAACCTACATAGGGAAGGACCAGAATTGAGTCAGGTACATGGCGGTAAGAGTCAGGAGCATATGCAACATCATCCTTTTAGGACAGAGATTTTCAACTTGGGGGTTATGGCCACTTTGCGAACTTCTACCTCCAAAAGTATTTACATTATGATTCATAACAGAAATAAATTTCCAGTTACGAAGTAGCCATAAAAATAAATGTCTGGTTGGGAGTCACCACAACATGAAGAGTTGTGTTAAAGAATGACAGCATTAGGATTGGGGAGAACCACTGTCTGAGAAGGTTGTCCTCCCAATTAGGAACATCTCCATCTGGAAGCCCCAAATGAACTGTAGGCTGTGCAGTTTCTCAGCCTGAGTCCTGCCCTGGCCCTTCAGCCAACAACACCCAGCTAGCATTCAATCTTTGACCAGAGGCTAGAAACATCAGTGGCCATAGGACTCAGGGAATGAGGAGGGCTGGCCAGATACCTGGAGGGCTTCCTAGCATTGAACTTTCATGAGGTGAAAGAAAAATCCTACAAACATGACACATCACGTGCATACAAACACACACACACACACACACACACACACACACACACACACACACCAGTAGGATAAAGAACAGTAGTGATACCTGAGAGTGTACTTAGCACAATTGGAGCTGTAGGAATGTGAAACACATTCATTCATTCATTCATTCAGCCAGCAAACATTTAATCAGCCAGAAAGTACCAATAATACTTATGGGGAAAAAAAAAAGGAATTCCTTGCCTCCTGAAAGATCGGTCAAGAGAGCACAACTGTCAACAGAGCACAGCAGTCACTCTCTGGGTCCTGGGGTAGAAATCAAAGGGAACTGCAGAGGGCTGGGAATCCCATAGCATTTCCTGGAAGAAGGAGCCAGACAGACTTTGCTGACTATTGTCAAGCTGGCACCAGGCCTGTCCCTAAGACAGAGGATTTGTGCTAACCTTCCTGAGCAGGAGGTCTGAGTTGAATGCAGTTCAGTTATGCTAAACTTCAGAGACCTGGGAAGGCAGGGCAGAAACAAAAGACTGTATCTTCACAGGTTCTGCATATCTGGTAGGATTTGAGCTGTCATAACATGACTCAGTGTGTTTCAGACAGCGCAGTAACAGAGCAGTGGTTCTCAACCTGTTTGTCATGACGCCCTCTGAGGTAGCAAAACTATAGTTATGGAGTAGCAGCGAAAATAATAACTTGGTTGGGGGGGGGTCATCATAACATGAGGAACTGTATTAAAGGGTCACAACATTAGGGAGGTTGAGAACCACTGTAATGGAGCATGAGCATCTATTTCCAACCCAGCTAGCTAAACAACAGGAATGTCGGAGATTCAGTGTCTCTATAAACCAAGTTCAAAGTTTCCTTCAGAATGTAATAACTAAGAAATATCACTCAGTGGAGTTTCTATGAGCCCAAGTCATTCATAGCACTTCATTTGTCTAGAGCATAATAAAATGCACTCTGTAGATGAGGTATCTGAAGGGCTAGCGCCACTTACTTAAGTTTGCATAGGTAGTGTAGAACCATGACTAGAACCTAGGGTTACGTGTCTGTGTATCTGCCAGTGTGTGTGTGTGTGTGTGTGTGTGTGTGTGTGTGTGTGTGTGTGTGAAAGAGAGAGAGAGAGACAGAGACAGACATACAGACAGACAGAGACAGAGAGATAGAAAGACAGAAAGAGAGAGAGACAAAGAGACAAGAGAGAGACTGGGGATAAAACTTAGGGACTTAAGAATCCCAGGTAAGTGGTTTATCCTAAGCTGTATCCCTACCGTCTCAAATCTGTTTTCTTAACCACAGCTAGTATTATACTCAGTCGAATCATTTTAACTTTGCACACAAGCCCGTCGACCTAATTGGAATGGAGACAGAGGGGAAAATCACAGCCAAAAGGTTAAGACTTGTTCGTTTTGACTTCACCTCAGTCAACCCAGGATGTCACCCACAGTGGGGAATGATCTAATGTTGTACTGTAGAATGAATTCTTCTACACCATCATAAAACATGTATCAGCTGTCCTAAAGATGTTAACTGTTCAGAATGACCTAATTGAGATAGCAGAGTGGTAGATAAACACTTCAGAGCCATGTATTAGCACACTCAAGTCATTCCTTATTCCTACCTGGTGATACACAGCAAATTAAACCCTTTTGGAGCAATGGGAGCAAGGTGGAACTGACTTTAAATTCTAGCTCTGTCACTCACAAGTTTTGTGAACTTGAGAAAATTGTCTTATTCCTCTGAACCTTAGCTGCCATCTCCAGAGTGACCTTCTTCATGTGCCTTTCGACTGTTGCTATGTCACTGAAAGATAAACTATGTATAGAGGACACACCTCCAGCAAGGTCTCTGCCCCATAGCAAGATGTAAAATAAAACAAGGCACAAAACAAAACAAAACAAAACAAGATGATAAATTAGTCTGGACAATTTCCCCAGTACAGAGATATATGAACGTTCACACACAGATATAAATAAATAAATAAATAAATAACCAGACGTTCAAAGGCTAGAGAGAAAGCTCAGTGAGTAAAGTGTTTAATACAATTATGGAGACCTGAATTCAGATTTCCAAAAACCCACATAAAATCTGAGTGCAGCTGTGCATGCCTGTGCCCCCACTGCTTAGAGAGAGAGCTGAGATGGGTACTTCCCAAGGCTTCCTGGGCAGACAGTCAAGCCAAAGTGTAAGCTTCAGTTTCAGTTAAAAACAACAACAACAACAAAACAAACAAACAAAAAACAAGAAAACTCCATCTTCAAAAAGTAACATTGACCCTGATCTGAATTCTGAGAGATGGATTGAAGTGAAGAAAAGATCCCGGCCCTACCCAGCACGCCCCAAGAGGTCAGAGGAGCCTAGGCTCTCCCACCCAACTGCCCTGCCTCAGGCAGCTTCCCTCCCAGCAGCTGATGTCTAAGGATAAGGATGAGCGAGAAGAACTAGACTTTCTGTTTGATGAGGACATGGAGCAGAAGCATACCTTCACTGCTTGGTCAGAAGAGGACTCTGACTATGAAATTGATGACCGGGATGTCAATAAGATCCTCACTGTCACTCAAACACCACTTTACATGCCTCAGCATCCTGGAGGGGACCGCACAGGCAACCACACTTCACGTGCCAAGATGAGTGCTGAGCTGGCCAAGTCATTAATGATGGACTCTTCTACTACGAACAAGACCTATGGACTGAAAAGTTTGAGCCAGAGTATTCACAGATCAAGCAAGAAGTCCAGAACTTCAAGAAAGTGAATATGATTAGTCGGGAGCAATTTGACACTCTGACCCCTGAGCCCCCTGTGGATCCTAACCAGGAGGTTCCTCCTGGGCCACCTCAGTTCCAACAAGTTCCTACTGATGCCCTGGCCAACAAGCTGTTTGGTGCTCCCGAGCCATCTACCATTGCCTGTTCTCTACCAACCACTGTTCCAGAGTCTCCAAACTACCGAAATGCCAGGACTCCCCACACACCCCGGACCCTCCAACTCAAAGACTCTAGTCAGACACCACGGTTTTACCCAGTGGTGAAAGAAGGACGGACCCTGGATGCCAAGATGCCTCAAAAAAGAAAGACAAGGCACAGCTCGAACCTCACCCCGCCCCCTTGGAAAGTCACGTGGGCTGGGTGATGGATACTCAGGAGCACAGGCCCAGGACTGCGTTTGTTAGCTCCAGTCCTTCAGAGGGAACACTTGCAGTCGGCAGCTATGGCTGTACTCCTCAGTCACTGTCCAAGTTCCAGCACCCTTCCCATGAGCTGCTCAAAGAAAATGACTTCACACAACACGTCTACCACAAGTATCGGAGGCCCTGCCTTAATGAGCGGAAGCGCTTGGGCATTGGCCAGTCTCAGGAGATGAACACTTTCTTCTGCTTTTGGTCCTTTTTCCTCCGAGACCACTTCAACAAAAAGATGTATGAAGAGTTCGAGCAACTGGCATTGGAGGATGCCAAGAAGGCTACAGGTACGGTTTGGAGCGCCTTTTTTGATACTACAGTCACAGTCTAGAGAAGAAGTTCTGGCTGGACATATTCAAGGATTTCCAAGAGGAGACCGTGAAGGACTATGAGGCTGGCCAGCTCTATATATTGGAGAAGTTCTGGGCCTTCTTGAAATATTCCAAAGCCAAAAATTTGGACATTGACCCCAAACTGCAAGAATACCTCGGCAAATTCTGCTGCCTAGAAGACTTCCGAGTGGACCCCCTCCCCCCCTCCATGGGCGAGGAAGGCAACCACAAGCTACACCCAGTAGTAGCAGGAGGCAGCGGAGAGGGCAGGAAGCAGTGCCCTTCCCAGTCTTCCAGCAGGCCTGCCACTGGGATCAGCCAACCCCCTACGACACCTACTGGCCAGGCCACTCGAGAAGATGCCAAATGGACAAGCCAGCACTCAGACACACTGACTTTAGGAAAGTAAATGGCCAGAAGCCTTCTGGGATTTGGGATAGAGAGGGTCGGGGTGGGTGAGGATCAATGGGGGTGCCCAGGCCCAGGAGAGTGCACAAGAGAAGGGACCGGCCTAGAGTTACTAAGGATGGGCCTTTGTGCTAAGTAGCAGTGTATACGATTTGGGCTATTAGCGGTGCTCCTGGGCAGGAGACTTCAAGTACCCCTTCCCCTCCTGTCTCCATGACTTCCATCATAACTTCTAAGGGGGGAAGGGAAGGGGGAGATTATATATATCAAGTTTTAAATTATTGATAGTTTGTCTGGATTACCGAAATGACTCTTCAGCCCTTCCTGGCTGTTATGCTGACCTGTCTCCGCTGCCTCTTCCCGCTCCCCTCAAGCCAACTATGCAGCCTACCAGAAGGCTCTGGCGGTGCCCATAAGCCCCAGAAGCACCAGCCCCTTGATCACCTGGGGTTTGACATCACCGTTTCCCTGCTGTTCCACATGCCCTTCTGCCACCTCTGGGGGGGGGGAGGGGGGGAGGAAACCAAAGGATCTCAGTGGGGGTTGGGGAACTTCAGCTTCTTCTCCTTCACCCTCTTGCCTCACCCCAGAGATGCTGCTCACACCAGAAGAGACTATTGAAAGGTGATTCATTTTATTTTTTCTCTGACCTTTCCATCCTTGGGAAAATAGAAAACAAAATTAAAAAACAACAAAAAAAAAACCCAAAAAAACCCAAAAACAATAAATAAATAAATAAAAAGAAAAGAAAAAAAGACAAAATTGACCACTTTAAAAAAAGAAAAAAAAACAAACAAGAAAAAAAAAAAAAAAAACCAGAGTCCACCTAATCCATGGAAAGTGATGTGCCATGGTAGGAAGGTATATGTGGACATAGAGTACACACCTGACTTCTCTTCAAAAGCCAGACTGCCCGAGCTGCACTTCAAATGTCAGAGAAGTGGCTGGAGGCTGCTGTCACCAGAGCTGAGGAGGGTGAGGATGGACTGAGCACACAGGCTGGGGAGACTTCACCCCACACTGGAACCTGGGCGGCACAAGGGGGTGTGGTCTTTTTGCTCAGATAACTGAAACTTGTGTGACCCTCCTCACCACTGAGTTCCTCTATTATCCCAAAAGTTGGGACTGGGCAAGAGCTTGCCCTCTGTTTTGGGGTACCTTGTTACTTTTAGCTCATGCCTTGCCCTACTCTGTCCTCCTGGTGCTTAGAAGGTGGGAGTCCCTTGTCAGCTCCTGTGATTCGCTTGTCTCAAATAGGGGATCTGCTGCTGGGATCTGAGGCCGTCTCCTGAGTCTACTACCTGCTCTATGGTGCACCTTCACCAAACAGTGGGCTCTCTTCTCCCCTTCCCTTTCTCCTTTCCTTTCATCACTCAGCCCTATACTGTATATCCAGCACCACAGAACCTCAGGGCTTGAGGCCCAGTGTCAGGGAAGGTGGTTTCCATCTAGACTATCCAGGCTAGGTTTGCCATCCTCTCCCGGATCCTCCCAGGCCCTCTGAGGGAAGAAGCCCCTCTGGGGTGGGAAGGCAAGGCTATCCTCTCAACACAGGCTGCGGAGGGGAGGAAGGGAGTATGTCTGTCTGTGTATTTTTTGTGACATGTTAAGAGTTGATGTTGCAGAGTAGTTTAAATCCTCACCTTCTGAAGACACTTGAATTTAGGACCGATGTATCTGTGACAAGTATGCCAGGAGTGGCTGGGGGCCACCAGAGCAAGCCACTTCCCCATCACCATCTTCCCATGGGATCCAAGACCTAAGACAGCCTGCCAAATGGAACCGCCTTCAACCTCTGCCTGTGCAGGGCTGGTCATCCACCTGGCCCCAACAAGGGGCATATAGTGGTTTGCCCTCTGGGCCTCAGAGCAAATTTGCTACTCGAAGAGAAGGCTGCCTGGCCCTGCTCCAGCCTGGACCCCAGGTTCAGACAGGTGCTGAGCCCCATGTCAAGTTGTTCAATGTTTTTGCTCTGTTGCTCCTTCCCACTCCTCTTTTTTTTTTTTTTTTTATAACATTTACAAAAGAAAGCAAGCTGCTTGGAAGGTCTGGACATGAGGGAAAGGGCATGAAGACACAGCTAATGGTGGGCAGTGCTAGAGGCTCAGGTTACCTGGTCCCCCTGGATGGGATCTCAGAGTCTCTTTTTAAAGGGGCCCTAGGTTCTCCCGAGTTCCCACCCTCTCCTCTAGCCATGGTGATGGCAGAGGCAGAAGAAAACTTTGAGCCTAATTCTGACAGGAAAGGAAAACACTCATGGGCTTTGCAAAGAAGGTTCCATCTTATGCTCACACATTGTCTTTACCATGTGCTAGGATATCAATAGGACAAAAAGACGTAAAATACGTGAATGAGCTTGTATTATAACATTAATATTGTTGAGAGTGTCTGCTTCCCAGGCTGAAGTGATTCATTCATTATTCCGGTCCTGCTCTAGTCCTTTGTAATTGGTGGTAATTACTATGCTTTTCTTTTTAATACAAAAAAAGGCATAAAAATAAAAACTTGAAAAGGCAAAAAAAAAAA
>JADRCD010190918.1:5036-15377 GCA_019843815.1 Montemys delectorum | reverse complement strand
CTATCTTCTTTTAGTTTTGTTGGAAGATTACATTTTTGCTTTTTCAGGGATGTAGTTCCCCTCTTTGTGTTGGGGTTTTCTATTTAATACCCTTTGAAGGGCTGGATTTGTGGAAACATATTGTGTGAATTTGGTTTTTTCATGGAATACTTTGGTTTCTCCATCTATGGTGATTGAGAGTTTTGCTGGGTATAGTAGTCTAGGCTGACATTTGTGTTCTCTTAGGGTCTGCATGACATCTGCCCAGGATATTCTAGCTTCATAGTCTCTGGTGAGAAGTCTGGTGTAATTCTGATAGGCCTGCCTTTATATGTTACTTGACCTTTTTCCCTTACTGCTTTTAGTATTCTTTCTTTGTTTTGTGCATTTGGTGTTTTGACTATTATGTGGCGGGAGGAATTTCTCTTCTGGTCCAGTCTATTTGGAGTTCTGTAGGCTTCTTGTATGTTCATGGGCAACTCTTTCTTTAGGTTAGGGAAGTTTTCTTCTATAATTTTATTGAAGATATTTACTGGCCCTTTAAGTTGGAGGTCTTCACTTTCTTCTATACCTATTATCCTTAGGTTTGGTCTTCTCATTGTGTCCTGGATTTCCTGGATGTTTTGGGTTAGGGTCTTTTTGCATTTTGCATTTTCTTTAATTGTTCTGTCAATGTTGTCCATGTTATCTTCTGCCCCTGAGATTCTCTCTTCTATCTCTCGTATTCTGTTGGTGATGCTTGCATCTACATTTCCTGACTTTTTTCCTAAGATTTCTAACTCTAGTGTTGTCTCCTTTTGTGATTTCTTTATTGTTTCTACTTCCATTTTTAGGTCCTGAATGGTTTTATTAAGATCCTTCACCTGTTTGTTTGTGTTTTCCTGCAATTCCTTAAGGGATTTTTGGGTTTGCTCTTTAAGGGCTTCTATTTGTTTACTTGTGATCTCCTGTAATTCTTTATGGGATTTTTTTGTTTCCTCTTTAAGGGCTTGTATCTCTTTATCTGTTTTCTCCTGTATTTCTTTAAGGGAGTTATTCATGTCCTTCTTAAGTTCCTCTATCAGCATTGTGAGATGAGTTTTTAGATCCAAATCTTGCTTTTCTGGTGTTTTGGGATATCCAGGGCTTGCTGAGTTAGGAGTACTAGGTTCTGGTGAAGCCAAGCAGTCTTGGTTTCTGTTGGTAGGATTCTTACGTTTGCCTTTCACCATCTCTTGATCTCTGGTGTTAGAAGTTCTTGTTGTCTTAGAGTTTGATCTTTTCTTGCTGCCCTGCAACTCCCCTTCCACTCCTGAGGCCTGTGCTTCCCAGCTGGTCCCGCCCTAGTACTTGGTCTGAAGCTTGTCCTGGAGGGAAGTCCTGTGCTCCCAGGGAGGGGGCAGAGATCTTTGCTAATCCAGCTCTGCCCCTTGGAAGCTGAGAGGTTCCTGTCTCTGCAGTCCCCTGCACTTCCTGAGGCCTA
This sequence comes from Montemys delectorum, assembly GCA_019843815.1. Classification (NCBI taxonomy): domain Eukaryota; kingdom Metazoa; phylum Chordata; class Mammalia; order Rodentia; family Muridae; genus Montemys; species Montemys delectorum. The sequence continues at coordinate 13,936 of JADRCD010190918.1, read as the reverse complement.
TGCCTCCCGGCTGGTCCTGCCCTAGCAAGACCCCAGAGAAAAAATGGCGGATCTCACCTGAGTCCTTAGGCTGAAGCCGGCCTTGGGGGGAAGTCCTCCTCTAGCAGGCAGGGGGCAGACAGGCTCCTGTCTCTGCAGTCCTGCAACTCCCCTGCACTTCCTGAGGCCTATGCCTCCTGGCTGGTCCCGCCTGCTTCCTGGGGCTAAAGCCCACTCCGGATGCAGGCCTTCTTCTCGCAGGGAGGGGGCAGAGATCTTCACTGATCCAGCTCTGTCCCTTGGAAGCTGAGAGGCTCCTGTCTCTGCAATCCTGCAACTCCCCTGCACTTCCTGAGGTCTATGCCTCCTGGCTGGTCCTGCCTCCACACACACATTTATACATAGGAAATCTATATATATACTATTTGAAATCAATAGGTTAAAACCAAATTAGCAATATTATGGTGTTAAGAGGCAAGGTTGATTGTAAATGCCTTTGTTATGCAGAGACAGTAGCCTTTACCACACAACACATCCTAACAACAATTTGAATTTAGAGTTCTCAACCTCCAAAACGGTGAGACATGTTTGTCCTTTACAAATCATCTCAGCTCTGGAGCTATTTTGCTGTTGCAATACAAACCATATAAGACAAACAGAAAAAGACAAACACAGCACAAAAGGGAGATCTTGGTCTAAGCTTCAATCAAGTCACCAGGAAGCAACTGAACCCTCCCTCCTGCATACGTGTGTCAGTCAGTCACCATGCAAACTTCTAGTGAAGCACAGCACATCTGACCAGAATAAGAATAACTGACCAAGCTGCTTAATCAAAAATATGACTATAAATAAATGCTCTTTTGATCTACTAAATCTTAAGGTAATTTTTTTTTGTGTGTAGAAATATGTTTGCTTTCTATCTTTGTTTTCAAAGCAGAAGGGACTTTATAATTATCAATTTGACAGGATGTAAAATCATTGAGAAAGCAAACCTCTCTGGCCATGTTGAGGGCATATCTAAATTGAGTTCAAGGATGTGTATAGGTTCACATAAACATAGGCAGTCTCATACAATGAGCCCTTATCTAAACAAAAGAGAAAGCTTGCTGACCCTCTGAATTCACTTCCCTTGTCTTCTGATTTCAGATGCAATATGACCAGATGTTTCTACTGTTCTGCCATCCCACTCCCACCAGGAGACATTGTCTCTTCTCAATCCCCCATCCCTGATGTAGCTGTTGTCAGATTTGATCACAACAACAGGAAACAAAAGGAAAAAATATTTTCTTTGAAGAAAAATATTCAAGACTCCCACTGGAGATGTTTGTCTTTCTCTGTTATTTTCTGCCTCTTATTACCTGTTCTAAACTATATTATTTGAACCAGACATCAGGAATATGCAGTATCTCTGGGACTATGATTATAATTGTGTTGCTTCAAAATATATTGAGGCTCTCAATCCAGTTGCTAATGACTCCCAGTTAATTTATAAATACGGTTGTAAGCTTATTCTATCCTGGATTTTGACAGTACTTAGTTCAGTATACGGAGTTGTCTCTGTGCATAAACAGAATTCATGAAAAATCAATCTCCTAGTCTCACTTTTAAGCAGTATTTGAAATTTAGAAAGCTCTATTTAAGCATGTGAAACTGTAACACTCTGCTTTCTGTTGTCATAGATCCAAGTAATTGGAGAGAAGTTTGGAGCAGGAAACTTAAAGCTTCAGTCAGAAATTGCTGAATATATGCAATTTCAAGTGTGAAAGGCCCAAATCCCAAAGTTCATACAATTTAAGTGGCCTCTACACTAATGAGCTTTGGGAACTTCCAACAAAGAAACACAAATGTTAGATGATTTCAACATGAATAAACATATGACTTCTGCATGCTTATTTCCTTTGTATTGTTTCAGTGTTGAAAGTGAGTTTTAATTACTGCCTTCTTTTCAACCTAACTATAGCTACAATGTTTCTCTGGGGAAGGAGTCTGCAGAGAAACAGCTCTTTTACAATGATTTATTCTGTGCTCTTTCATAGCAGTTCTTTTTTTAATGTTTTTTTTTCCTATCAAGAAGGAGAATATCATTGTCCCTTATGGATAGGACATTTTGAAATCTGAATGTCTCTGTATATAAGGAGAAATAAAATTGATAGCAGAGAAAATATGAGGAACTTTTCAATAGAAGTTTGGAGAATCTGAAATCTATACTGGTTGTTATAATTATTTTTTTTCTAAAGGAAAAATAATATTACAACAAGGTGTATTGACACTAGTAAGATAATATTAGCATCAATATTTTGAATATATTATATAAATGTCCTTAGACACATGCAAATGTGTGGACACAATCAAAAGCTAAAACTAACCTAGAAAACAGTTATGTAGACTATGACCTATATATTACATTACATTAAACATACTAAATGCCATGGAAAAATGTTAAAGTTCTACAATGGAAGTACTCAAGGTACAGTGAATTCATGGTTCCAAAGTACTCCTGTTAGTCTTGAAAATATGATTGGATATAGTATAAGTATGGCTGTATTTATGTTTGTTTATGCCAAGAATGTTTAAGCAGAAATTCACAGGGATAAATTTTTGTTTTACTGTAGGCAATATCTTTTTTATGGAAACACATTCCCTCTGGACTATTATTCTTATTATATATATACCTGAATTTCTATGTTATTATTTTAATTTTCTTGCCTGTTTATATAAAAAGGTTTTCTTTTAAAAAATAGTTCTTTGAGAATTTTTTCATTTAATCTTTTATTTATTTATTTATTTATTTATGCTCCAGATTTTATTTCCCTCCTGCTCCACCCTCCAACTGTTCCACATCCCATCCCTCCTCCCTATACCTCTGTCTCCACAAGGATGTGCCCACCACCCACCACCCACCCCATCAGACCTCTAAACTCCCTAGTTCCTCCAGTCTCTTGAGGATTAGGTGTATCTTCTCTGCCTGAACCTAGACCAGGCAGTCATCTGCTGTATGTGTGTTATGAGCCTCATATCGGCTAGTGTAAACTGCCTGGTTGGTGGGCCAGTGTCTGAGAGATCACAGGAGTCCAGGTTAATTGAGACTGCCAGTCTTCTTACAGGCCCGAAGGAATGTATACTACATTTGACATATCCAAATCTGCCAAATCCTCCAGAACCAGTTCCTTTTCTATCCAATAAAATTTGTGACTCCATTTAAAAACAAAACAAGCAAAATGAAACAAAACAAAAGATATAAAATCCAATCTCTGTTGTTCATCAACTCTCGGAACAGAAGCATCATGGAATTCTCAGAGACCACACTCTAAAAGGTGACTTTCCCTCTCAAGCTGTAGCCAGACGACAAGATATTCTCAGCCTGATATGAGACTTCATATCCCTTCCCTCCAACCTAGGGATCTGTCTGGTTTATCCTTGCATAAATACCATGCACATTGTCACAACTGTTGTGCCTTGACATAGTTGGAAAATTCTGCTCCTCTGAATCTAACCACTGTATCAGGTTATTTAAACCTGAACAGTGAACCCTTTGAGCTGAGACTAGAGGATGTAATCTAGATGTCACATTCAGGGCTGACTATTCCCTTAGATTCATATTCTCTGCATGTTGACCACTTATGGGTCTCTGTGACAGATGCCATTCAGTGAAGTAAGACAATTTTGTGATGAGGGTGGAAAGGTGAACTAACCCATGGGTAAAGAGATGAGCTATAAAGAATCAGCTTTAACACTATGTTTACTAAACAGAACAATAGTACTATGCCCTCTCCAAGGGATGATGCTGTCTGTCTAGTCCCAGCTTCTTGGCTCTGATATTGGTGCCAAAGGTGAGTTTAAAGCAGTGTTTGTATCTAATCTGAAAGTGGTTCACAACCTGTATGATGCTGAATCAGCAGGCATGTCCTACCAAGCTGGTTACTACTGTAGTTCTAAGTTAACAGCTTTTAAGGTTGATAACTGCTTTCTTCCTCCTGTAGTTTATGTCATGAAAGCGATCCTTGGGATGATGGACCACAGCTTTATTTCTTCATTTTCCATGACTCAAGAGCACAATGTCTTCAGAAATCAGATACCTGTGTGGACACAGTGATTGATCAATAGATTCAGTATGAATGAAACAACAAACTAGCTAAGGTATCTACCAAGGGTCATGAAAACAAAGTTACAAAAATGTTAATTGAACCTGATACAGTGTTTTATATCCACATTGACCATAATTATTAGACAGGAGAGCAGCTAGTGAAAATTTAGGAACTGCATGCATGTGGTATTATTTGAGTGAATCTAAGTAGCAGATATTTCAAACTTTCAACAAATGCTAGTTGGGATCTTCCTTTCAGAGGAAAAGAGCCATATTAATCATCACATTTAACTTAAAATGTTTTCTATGTGAAAAATATGAGTTTTTCAGTGAATTACCTAGAATAGCATGCTCAAGTCTGTTCCCTGCTCCCTGTCTTGGCTGCCACTCCCCATTCTTCTGTGGTTGCTATTTTATCATATCTATGAAATTTTGTTTCCTATTATTTTTAGAGCATGACAGTCTTATACAAAGAGACACCTTTTGAGTAAATCAAGTGAATAATTTCAGAAACATAAGTACATATTTTATGTGTCATCAGAAAACCAAAGAGACAGCTGATCTCATTTTCAATATTTGCCAGTGTTTGTATTGGCTAGGGATAATCAAGAGTTCAGACAAACTTGGAAATTTTCCTTTGTGTATATTAAAGCTACTCACTTAGAAGCCAGATGCCAGTGAGGATGTTTTTGTATTTCCTGACTATGCAGAGGACCTAGGAATTTGCAACCTTCCAATGCTCTATTGAGCTCTCATTCACACAAACACTGACATTCTAAGTCCTACTTGTGCTAAATTATTAAAATTTAAGAATCATATTGTGTTTCACTTTGCATGTCATGCTTATGCCTCAGTAAAATGGAGGCATTTGTTTGAATTCTCTCTCAGTAAATGGACCAGGTGTTTTTTTTTTTTGTTTTTGTTTTTGTTTTTGTTTTTTGTTTTGTAGAAGGAAAAAGGAAACAAAGGTAAATACTCTACTTCTTCCTCAGCACTTCTTCATTTCTAGAACTGTGGAATTCTAGTTGGTACTAACCATATTCCCTTCCACTTTTCATGTTTGTGTATAGAACTATCTCTGCCCTTATTTTCATTTATTTTTACATTGATTAATGAGTCACTTTATACTGTAAATGTTCAGCAGGATTTTCCATTAGATAAAAACAGAGAGTCTTTTATCACCCAAAAGAAAGACCATGATGTATATACATCTCTTCTGCCTTTCTTGTAAGAACAAAAATAGTGAACTTTACCTAGAGGAGACAGGGTGTGAGTGACCTGGCTATCATCTGGGTATCAATCAGGGTGGCCATAAGTGAATTCAGTAGAAGTCTCTGCTGCTGTAGTGAGTATCTATGGACACAGCTGAATTACATTCATCTTAACTCTCCAATTCACACTTCTTTCTAAGGAAAAGGGCATGCAATGGAATACTGTGAATTGTAGTATTTTTTATATTGTCTGTGAAATGAAAGAACATTTGATAAGATTAAGTTTTCAAAAAAAAAAAAAAAGAACCCACAGAAAAATCATAGGACAAGGATAAACAAAAAAGAATTGTGAGCAGAACTGAAAATGACAAATGCAAAGCACATAAATTTAAATTGATTTTGGCACTGGATTGGGCATCTGTCACTTTAGTAGCATGATTTGGGTTGACCTGGTGGATGGATGATAGTACAGGTGTAAATAGCTCCATTGCCACAGGAATGGACTGGAATGACATGGAACGTTCAATCCATTGGTATATAGAATATTGGGCCCTCAGTGACATTGGGACCAGATATACACTTCACTGTCTTTACTATAAAGGTTAAAAAACTGAACACAGAACCATAAAATATATTCTACAAAAGCACATAGAGAAATGCATGGAGTTGTAATACAAAGTTAAAACACATCACTAACATCTGTATCCAACCAACACCTGTTATAAATGCGTCCAAAGTGTTACACATAAACATACAAATATAATTCTGCTACATTTGAGAAGTATGGAAAGGATGTTTTCTTATGAACAGATTGTCTTGAGGCTAAATGTGAAAAAGTCCTTATTAAAAATATTTATACATACTGATATGTGTTCAAATTTCTGCCTATGAATGTTTTAGGATGCCCACTTGAAACAAATCTTTCAGATAGTTTTACTTAGAATAATTGTCATTTGAGTTGCTATCTAAAAGAAAAAAAAATATATTGCCGTACATTGAGCTCCATAGAGACAGCACTGGGGCAAGCGAGAGCCGGACTGGCACTGGGCGACTCTGTGCCTTGCGGAGGAAAATCAACTAAACATGGGCAAAGGAGATCCTAAGAAGCCGAGAGGCAAAATGTCCTCATATGCATTCTTTGTGCAAGCTTGCCGGGAGGAGCACAAGAAGAAGCACCCGGATGCTTCTGTCAACTTCTCAGAGTTCTCCAAGAAGTGCTCAGAGAGGTGGAAGACCATGTCTGCTAAAGAAAAGGGGAAATTTGAAGATATGGCAAAGGCTGACAAGGCTCGTTATGAAAGAGAAATGAAAACTTACATCCCCCCCCAAAGGGGAGACCAAAAAGAAGTTCAAGGACCCCAATGCACCCAAGAGGCCTCCTTTGGCCTTCTTCTTGTTCTGTTCTGAGTATTGCCCCAAAATCAAAGGCGAGCATCCTGACTTATCCATTTGTGATGTTGCAAAGAAACTAGGAGAGATGTGGAATAACATTGCAGCCAATGACAAGCAGCCCTACGAGAAGAAGGATGCCAAGCTGAAGAAGTACAAGAAGGATATTGCTGCCTACAGAGCTAAAGGAAAACCTGATACAGCGAAAAAGGGGGTGGTCAAGGCTGAAAAGAGCAAGAAAAAGAAGGAAAAGGAAGATGATGAGAAGGATGAAGAGGATGAGGAAGAGGAGGAGGAAGAAGACGAAGATGAAGAAGATGATGATGAATAAGTTGGTTCTAGCACAGTTTTTTTTCTTGTTTATATAGCATTTAACCCCTTGTACACAACTCACTCTTTAAAGAAAAAAATTGAAATGTAAGGCTTTGGAAGATTTGTTTTTAAACTGTACAGTGTCTTTTTTTGTACAGTTAACACACTACCGAAAGTATCTTTAGAGAGCCTTGTCCTGGTGGTATTTTCAATAGCCACTAACCTTGCCTGGTACAGTCCGGGGGTTGTAAATTGGCATGGAAATTTAAAGCAAGTTCTTGTTAGTGCACAGCACAAATTAGTTATATATGGGGACAGTAGTTTGATATTTGTTTTGTTTTGTTTTTGTTTTCCTTTTAGTTTTATTTTTGTTTTTTTCATCTTCAGTTGTCTCTGATACAGCTTATACAAAGATAATTGTTCTGTTAAGTGAATACCACTCTGTAATTGCAAAAAAAAAAATTGTGGTTGTTTTGTTGACATTCTGAATGCTTCTAAGTAAATACAATTTTTTTTATTTTATTTTTATTTTTTAACTTTTATTGCATTATGATGAGAAAAGTTATATGATTTGAATTTGTCTGAACTTGTTAACATTTAAAAATATATTTTAAGTAAATAGAATTAAATCACATTCTTGTTTCCCTTTTGTAGCCCTACTCGTCCCAGAGACCCCCTCTTCAATACCTACAATATCTTTTTTTGTCATATTCCTTAAAATTTATAAAATGTTATAATAAAAATGAGTATTATAAAAGTTGTTTTACATAAAACAATCAATTTAACAGTGTTATGTAGATGCTTGTCTACAGCAATACTGCAAATACATATGCTTTTCTCACTATAAATTTCAAATAACTCCAAACATATTAACTGTATATTTCAAAATAATACATCACTACTAGTATTTTCTTAAATGAACATAAATATGTAAAGTCTTTTTGTTTGTTTGTTTTGTATTTAGTAGAGTTTAAAATCTTGGCTCTTTCTGTGGTACAAGCCCAAAATAAGAACAATTTTTAGACATTGGATGTCATTGTAATAAGGCTGTATTTCAATAACCCTCAAATCACCAAAGGATTTTATCTCTATCATAGCTAAGCTGAGAGTTGACAGTTCTGCTGCGCCAAGGAATGAATTGTAGGCATGATTTTTAGACACAGACTTCCTGCTATGGTCAAAGCTATTTGACCTGAGTGTGTGACTTTATTCTCAGCCCACAGAGAACAGGTTACATTCATTTAAGAAACGGTGTGTGTATTAAGATGCTCTATCCATAAAGTCATTCACCAACTGTTTCAATGAACAATGGTTCTGCATGGAAGGTGGTACAGACATTAGGTGAGGATAAGAATCTGGTTCATTGGCTGTGATGATTTTGAAAAGCATTCATCTCAGAGAAAGAGTAACTTATGAAGTCCTCTTCTTCAAACATGATACAAGAGCTAGAAATGTCAAGCAAAGCATTCAGTCTCATTCTTTGTTGCTCTCTTTCGTACAAGCCACCTCCCAAGTTAATTGTCTATGTCTCCCTTGGGTATATAAATACATTTGAAATATATAAGCTCTTCTGAAAACCATAGTATAGTGTGAAAACATGAAATAAACAATACTAATAGAGAGGCTGAGATAGGAAAAGCAAGATTTCAAGACCCTTACATTGTACACAGCAAAACACTGTCACAAACAAGCTGAAAGTATATATAGATTGTACAATATTGGATCTATTTCTCCAATTTTCAAACTAGAGAGATCATTGGATGACAATCAACAAATTTCTAATTCCTCATATTTTTGGATTTCAGTCACTTAGGATATGTTGATAATATTAATTTTCATAATAAGATATTAAGAAAAAGTAATTGTCACTTCCTGTTGTTTTTGTTGTATGAGGTGGAATTAGATTTGTGTGGATTTGTTGAAAG
>JADRCD010190916.1:0-21486 GCA_019843815.1 Montemys delectorum | reverse complement strand
ACACACACACACACACACACACACCTTGGAACAATGTGACACAGATTTTGCCGAGTTTTGGTTTATTACGGAGGAAACATGGGAGCCGCCACAATCCCTCACAAGGCAGGCAGGTAGGTGAAAGGAGGAGGCCGACAGCAGGCCAGGATGGTGGAGATTGTGAGATGTCCAGGTACAGAAGTCCACCCTTTGACCTTCCTGCTGAATGAAGCCTTGCACTAAGGCTCAGATATGGCATCTGACCAGACTGAGGGTACACAAAGACCGTGACACTCAGAATGGGAATCACTGTCCGGTCAGCCTGGGCGAAAGTCCTCCTTAAGCTTCTTGAATAGGAGGAAGAGGAACCAAAGAGATTACAGGGATCAGAGGATCTGAGTACTCAGAGACACAGAGCAGGGTCCTGGGTGGCTCAAAGGAAGAGTCTCTCGGACAGAGCAGAGTCTAGGAAGGGGAACAGTTCAGGGTCTAGCCTGGGGAAGAACCAGAAGCCCTGAGCTGTTGAGGAACAAGTATATTTGGCGCAGGTCGGCAACGGACAAGCCCAGCTCCAAGGGCAGAATGAGAGAGTCTGGGCCCTCAGACACCTTAGCGTGGAAGCCAGGCTGAGGCAGAGAGAGGTTCAGGACCTGGTAGAACTGTTTTATCTGAGAGGCCGACAGGGGCATGCCCAGATGGCTCCCTGGGGGCCCAGGCAGAGTGCTCTGATGCTGGGCACTGGACCAGGAGTTGCAGTAATCGAACTGGCAGCAATCGGCCTTGTACAAGTAGGATGGGTAGGTGATGTGCCTTTCTTGACAGCGGTAGGAATGGTACTGTCCACAGCCCCGCACATGAAAGAGAACCTTAGAATCTAGGGGAGAGGAGGCAGTTATAACCCTGGCTAATAGCTTCCCGCTGTCCCCGAGCCTGTCTGTCCCCGGCATTCACGCAGACATGATCTTATTCCATGGATTCTCAGAAGATGGGGGAAAAAAAGGGAAGAGAAAAAGAAAAAATCAACTCACTTATATGCATACCCCACCTCCCCTTCAGAGACGCCATTCTTGTTCCTGTGTGGCCCAAACAACCCTCACGCTGAAGAGACCAAGCTACACTGCTTTACCGTCAGCCCTTTCCTGGGACTTGGCTCACTTTTATAGATGGTGATCACCATGCACGGCGATGAAGGGCTGATGGTACACTTTTCTGAGCCAGAAATGCAGCCTAGCGAAGGGTCTTCTAAGAGGCACAGGTGGCAGGTACGGACTCTGGCAACCGGAGCTTAGTACAGAGAACAAAGGAGACGGGGGAGCCAGCTCTTTCAAGCACACTCAGGACCAGCTCCCCCCACTCCTCCCAGACCCTGGTCCTACTTACCCTTCCCCATCGCAAAGCCCACCATGGTCAGCACGCCTATAAGCACTCGGGCCCTCATTATGGAATTTCGGGGGAGAGGAGCCACTCCCACGGAGTACCCACAGGCCCCACCTTCCTGAGATCACGCTCCTTGATCTTCAGAGGCAGAAGAATGAGTTTGACAGGCAGTCTGAGCAGAAACTGTTGTGGGTGCAAAGAATGGCCTGTCCTCACCCACACTATCTGGGTCCTGTGTAGGCCACAGCTGAGCACCAGCTGGCTCTTTAATGGGTGTCTTCATCCTAGACAGGCCTTGAAAGGCCTGTCCCTCCACTTTAGGGACCAGAGGTCAGCATCTGTCTCTGGCACTACCTGCTGTCCACCTACACAGCAGGGTTGGTCCTCATTATGCAGGGAGAGGTTGGCCAGAAACAAGCCCTCCCACCCTCTCCAATGTCTGTCTCAGGTCTCTCCGCAGGGGGCACTGATGCTACTGAGCAACAACTGGGGCTCTGCCTCCTCAAGTTCTATCTGCTGTAGGGTTACAGTCCCTTTAGCAGCAATCCTGAGGGCACTTCCATGAAGCCCCACAGTAGACGCAGCCAGAGCCCCAGGAAAGCAGGTGTTCTCCAGCCTCTGAAGCCCTGGCTGTCAATCGTGTACGTGCCCCACCCGACCTAGAGTGCTGCTCTCATCTACTATCTGTACACGTTACCAGATCCACAAAGCACCAACCTGGGCTGCTTCCAACCCAGGGAGGATGGACTAGACCATGAGGGTCCCTGGGGTCCAGCAGCCCACCCCTCCCTTCCTCAGCCCTTCCCCAGCAGCAAGCAGTGGGAGACCAGCTCATGGCCTTTTCTTCCTTTATTTCATATTCCCACCACAGTAACAATTCCTTTAATTTAAACTAAAAACCATAGACTTCCTGAAAGGGTGGCAGCGGAGGAATGGTGGTGTCGCAGACAGAGGGAGAGGTGGGTGGGCAATCAGCGAATAGTCTTGACTGGGCTCTTGAAGTTGCTGGCGGCTTGGAGCTGCAGCTGGTAAGCCATGGGATGGATCTTGAAGCCGTAGAGCCTGGGTGAGGGAGGTCAGAGAGGGAGCACGGTAAGCTCTCTGCTGGCCCTGCCAGAGGCGGCCACCCCAGCCCCAGCCTCCTCATACCTACCCAACAGGACCCCAATTTCCTTGCACATGAATACATGAAACATGTCTTGAACTCTTTCTCTTGTTTGGGGAGGGGCTAGTTTTTCAAGACAGGGGTTCTGTGTCTAATAGAGCCTTAGCCTCAAAATAAGAGGTCTGCTTGCCTCTGCCTCCCCTTGTGTAACCACCCCCAGCTTAAAAAATGTACCTTAAACATCCACTAAAAACTCCAGGCCAGGTAATGGGCTATCTCATTTACAGCTTGAGGTCAACTTAGCCAACAAGGGCATTGTCAAACACTCCCTGTGCCCCTCCCAACACCTGTGCCCAACCAACCAACCAAAAACCCACAGTGAAAGGACAGCTCAGGGACAGAGCTTGGCTCAGCAGGCACACGGCTGGGTTAAACCCCCACCACACACACGAAATTCCAAACTTAAGAAGCTATAGACTAGTTCCTGTACAAAATGGAATCTTTCTCCCCTGGTATACAGTAAAAATAAGATACCAGATGATAAGCCACGCTACACCACAAAGCCTGAGAATCTGGGGAGAAAGCTAAGCAACCACGACGGCAACGGCAACACCACTGTGCAGTCAAGCGCCACACACTGAAAAATGTCGCAGGGCAGGTACTGCTGGCATCCCTGCTTTATAGATAAGAAAATGCACTCGCAAGCAAGTAACTTCCCCAGTCACTCGCAGGAAAAGGTCCTGACTTTGGGATAGGCAGGCCTCAAGAAAGGGCTGTGCTTGTCCTCAAGCACTCTCTCCAGACCTCGGATGGCTCTTTGATCCTTTGGGACTATCTTTGCTCCCCACCTGGGTACAAATTGGTTGGCAGGTCGCTTGGGCCGGTACTCTGGATGCACCATGAAGAGCATGTGAGGGAAACCAGTGCCGAAGTATGCGCCATCCGTGTGGTGGTGTCTGGAGGACTTGGGGGTGTACACGTCCATGCACTTGGGGCAGTAGAGCTTCACCATGGCCTCACCAGGGATGTCTGAAAGGCCTAGGAGACAGACAGCCAGACTGCAGACCAGGTACCCCGCCTCTCCTCAACCTCCCGAAGGACTCAGGCACTGAGTACAGTAGCCAGCTTCTTGGAGGGCAACCAAGGGATCGTGCCCTCCCGTCCCCTCTCAACACTCACCGATGGGAAGCATCGGCTGGTTCTCACAGTACACACGAGGACAGTAGCCAAAGTCTCCCTGCTGGTACTTTTCCAACTGAGGTGTGTAAAACAGAAGAGACTGGTGGGTGAGCGTAAAGAGGCCATCTCGACACATTTCACAGTTCCCCCATGCCTCTCACTTCTGACTAGAAGCCCCTTCTCTGTCGAGACAGGTCCTCAAACTCCTCAAGTGCCTTTTCCCTTTGTGGGGCAGGCTGCAGAGCACAGGGGCCATTTGCTATTTGTTCCCTGCAAACTCCTTCCTTTTCCAGTTTCATCTCCCTCCCTGAAAACAGCACCTTCAATGGGACGCTCAGTGGGGATTCACTCCTCAGCCCAGCTCTGGGCTTCTCCCTCTCTCCTCTGCCACTCCTTGCCAGGTATGAACTAGGCCTGACTCATGCACCTGCTTCCCTTCCTGCAGAAGTCACAGGAGCAGAGCCTCACCATCTGTGCAATGCCTCGGTTGGTGAGGATGTAGCGGGCGTGGATGAGCCCGTAGAGCATCTCAGCTGCCTGTTCAATCAAGTCGCTCTGGTTGGGGTTGTCTTCCAGCTCTTCGTCTGAAACATGGGTGGGGTGGCCACTTGTTTAGCTTTCCCAGGTAAGCTCACCTTACTCGCAAGACGGCGCCTACAGTTTATCTAGTGCCTGTTTCTGAGTCTCACCCTATGCATCACTCTTGCATCTGACCCAGAAACCTGGGCCTTTGACTCTTCTACTCTTTAGCCTGCCTTTCTCCTTTCAAAGTAAATGTAAACACACAAATGCAGAGGCGGCCCTCTAGAGCAGCGAAGGGAAAGAGGCAGCAGCACACCAAACCCAAGAGGAGACTGTCCTTACAAAACAGAGCTGAGCTTCTCTCACAGAGCAAGGAGACAAGGCAAGAGTCATAAGGAATCAAACAACAGAGAAGCCACGCACTGCTGTGTGCGCCAAGACTCCTCCAGCAATCGAAAGTCACGGCAGGGAGATCAGGTGGCAACGGTCAGTTTGGGTTATGAGTGGAGGGGCTCTCGATAGGGGAGGAAACACAGCAAGTGAGCGAGTGAGAGAGCAAGGGGTTTGGGGATAGGAGAATCAAAAGGAAATTTAGAAATTCAAGAAGCAAGACAGGCTGTGATTCCAACACTCAGGAGGCAGAGGCAGCAGATCTCTCTGAGTTCAAGGCCAGCCTGGTCTACAGAGTGAGTTTTAGAACAGATAAGGCTACCCAAGAAAACCCTGTCTCAGGTTGGAGAGATGGCTCAGTGGTTAAGAACACTGATCGCTTTTCCAAAGGTCCTGAGTTCAAATCCCAGCAACCACATGGTGGCTCACAAGCACTGGTAATATGACGCTCTCTTCTGGTGTGTCTGAAGACAGCTACAGTGCACTTATTTATAATTAACAAATAAATCTTTGAGCTCAGAGAGAGCAGGGACTGACTGAGCGGGGTTGACCGGAGTGAGCAGAGGTCCTAAATTCAATTCTCAGCAACCACATGAAGGCTCACAACCATCTGTACAGCTACAGTGTATCAGGGTTTCTTTCTCTATGTAGCCCTGGAACTCACTCTGTAGACCAGGCTGGCCTGGAACTCAGAAATCCACCTGTCTCTGTCTCCCAAGTGCCGGGATTAAAGGAGTGCACCACCACTGCTGGGCAAATAAATAAATCTTCAAACAAACAAACAAACAAACAAACCCTGTCTCTCCCCGCCCCTGCCCCCCAAACAACAACGTCAAAACACAAGTACGCAGAGACCAGAGGAGAATGACAACAAAGCACACAGCAGTGAACACCTTCTCACCAACCCCACACACAGTCAGCAACAACCCTAGGGGTATATTACCAGGTTCCAGGTCCAAGATCATGTCTAGAGCTTGTCGGTAGTGAGGCACCTGCTCATTGAGTCCAGTAAGATTGAATTTGTCCTGGATGTAGTCTTCATCCACCTATGGGCACAGGGAAGCCAAGAGGTTGAGGCTAGGATAGGAAGGTCCGTTTCCAGCTGGGCCAAGAGCCGTCTCACCCTCAGCCAAGCCATCTCTCATTTCCCATTCCCAATTCTGCAGATGTACTCAGGTCTCATAAAAACTGCGGCCCTGGCCAGGCAGTGGTGGCGCACACCTTTAATCCAAGCACTTGGGAGGCAGAGGCAGGCGGATTTCTGAGTTCGAGGCCAGCCTGGTCTACAGAGTGAGTTCCAGGACAGCCAGGGCTACACAGAGAAACCCTGTCTCGAAAAAGCAAAAACAAAAAAAAACAAAAACAAACAAACAAAAAAAACAAAAACAAAAATAAAAAAACTGCAGCCCTTTTAAGGCCGACACAAAGACACCGTCCAGTTTCTGTCCCTCGTTTCAGAAACCGCACTCGCCATCTTCTTGGGGTGAGCAAACTCTCTGAGCTGAAGACTTGGGAATCGTGAAGGCAAAACAGTTTACTTTCTGAAACATATTTATAATTTTCTAAGTTAACACACTGTGCTTTGCACGCTACACAACTTTAACGTGAAGTATTTTAATGATCCTAATGGTCACCAGAAATACCTCTGGTGGCCATGCATATTGACGAAACCTTGCAATCCTAGCACTCAGGAGACTGAAGCAGTAGGATTGCCAGGGGTTCCAGGCCAGTCTAGGCTCCATCGAAATCTTCTCTCAAACACCATAAAACATTGAGGAGATGTGGAGTTGGCCGACCTAAACTCACCTCACAGAAGAATTCATTACCACGGAGCCCACAGAACCAGGAAATCCAGGACACCTCCTCAGAGCTACTCATCTTTATGTCCGCTGAGAAAGAAGAGCGTAAGTAAGTGGAGAGCAAGCTGTTTTTGGTCTCTTCCCTCCTCCCACACGTTCTCCACAACGACGGAAGAATCCGAGTCCAGCCAGGCTTAAAGGATCCGGGCCTCTGAAGCATCTCCAAGCGTCTCTCCTTTACCCCAGCCCCCTTGCACCGCGCTGAGAATGAGTCTCGCTACTTTCCAGAAAATGACAGGTCCTGATCTGTTAGTGTTACCCCCGTCCCTGGTGCTCCGCAAGGCCAGGCCCTTCTCCCCTCCATGCCAGCCGCCAGCAGGGCACTCGGCCCCGGCTCCCCACCACCGCAGGTGCCTGCATGTTCCTGGCGCCCGTCCCAAAGCTTCCGAAGTTCATTTTGCCCAACAGAACCGGCCTCTCCCGCACTCGCAGGGTCGGCGAAGGCACCACACTTCCGTGGGACTCACCAGCGCGTCCCCACAAGCCGCCTCCTCTCCCCAGGCCCCCAACCTCCTCCGACTACCGACCCGGTCACTTCCTTCGTCGCCCCCACATCGAGGAGCACCGACCAGAGTGCCGCGCCCAGGGACGGGCGACTCGGCGCGGGGACAACCCCACACTCACCGGCCGGACGGGGACTGGGACTGGGGCGGGGAAGGGGAGCTGTGCTTCCAAGGAACGGCAGAGACCGCTACAGCGTACAGAGCCGACCCGGCCGCGGCAGACGAAGTAGGGAGGAGGGGGAACTGGATACTGGTGAGGGTTTGGGGAGAAGAAGGCAACGCGCAGGCGCCAAGGACCGCCCCTACCGCTGTGGACGCCGGGAAATGGAGTCCGGTCCACAGAGAGAAACTGAAGAAATGAGGGGTAGATAAACTACTAATCCCAGGAGGACCCGCGCATAACTCTAGGGCCGCGAGGCCCTAGGGGAAGCCGCTCCGGGGGCGGGGCGAACCGAGGCGCCACCGGAAGCGGAAGCCGAGCACAGCATCTTCCCGACCAGGAAGCCTGGGAGTTGTAGTCTTCGTAGGCTCGCCAGGCTGCGGGGCTGGCGTTCGGGTTGATTGTCATCCCTCCGGTGCTCCCTCAGCGTCCCGCTTTGGTTTCTCTCCCTCCTCCCCGTGCCAGGCCAAGCCACTGGATCCTGGCTCTCGTGTCGGGTGGCCCGCGGCAGAGTGCGCTCGGGCTCCGGCATGCGCAGAGGTGTGGTGAGGGACTCAGGTCGGGTGTGCTTGGGATGCGCTGAGCCGTGCACACGGCGTGAGCACCTGGACCGCCCTGCGCGCTAACCTGAGGTGGGGCCAGCCATCCTGCCGCTCGCCCCTTTGTACTTCTCCATTTCCTTAGAGCGTGAGCGGAGCGTGCTGCTGCGGACCCTGACTGTTCTTTCAAACCCTGCTCAGAGTAGTGGTGAGGGGGTCCCGTGATGTTACTTCATCTCCCAGCTCCTCGGCATTCCACGGGTCTCCCCCTCTGTGTCCTCAGAGTCTTTCTGAACGCAGAGCGTGGCCTCCCAGCTCCAGAGAAGGAGCCTGGTGCGGGAGGGACCAGGGCGAGGGTGGCGAAGAGCATTGTGGGGGCGTTATGTTAAAGCAGGACCCCAACCGACAGGCTCCCCCTTAGGTCCTCGCGCTCCTGGGCACGCGATGCTTGACGCGGAGGCCTGGAGAGGTTCCAGCGCGGGAAACTTGAACCTTGTGGATGTTGTGTTGTTGTTGTTGCTGCTGCGCATGCGTCGTTCCGCCCCGTGTGTCTATTTGATTGTATCAACTCTTACAGATTATAAGAGCGCCATTTTGCGGTACGGAAGTGACAATGCAGCCGTCTTTCCCTGAAACCTTCCGGAGTAACGTCACGCCTGGTGTTATCTGGGGAAAGGAGACCCCTAGGTAAGATCGAGCAGGATTTAAAAAGTGAACCTGTGCCGGGTAGTGGTGTCGCACGCCTTTAATCCCAGCACTTGGGAGGCAGAGGCAGGCGGATTGCTGAGTTCGAGGCCAGCCTGGTCTACAGAGTGAGTTCCAGGACAGCAAGGGCTACACACAGAAACCCTTTCTCGAAAAACAACAACAAAAACCAACCAACCAACGAAACAAACAAACAAAAGGTCGACCTGATATTTCCTAACGGTGTTAGAGGACAGAAAAATGTTTTCAGAGAAAGCCTGGCATTTTTGTTTGTAGGAAAATGGGAGTTGAATGCAGGACCTGTCCACAATTGTCTTGTGGAATTTTTTTTTCTCCTGTAACCCTTTTTCTTTTCTGTGTTATTGGTAGAATCTAGAATTCTCAAATTCGAGGCAAGCATTGTACACAGAGCCATATCTACCACGCCCTCATGAAATTTTAGTAACATTGTGACAGGATCTGTTGTTATTCCTGGGATCCATTTTACCCATGAGCCCTGGGCTCTACAGAACCCTAGGGAGGAAGTCAGTTTCGGGATGGGAGGCCCATTTCAGTTCTAGGCTGCTTTCTCATCCCAGCGTTCCCCGGGAGGTGGTGCTGGTCATCTTTACAGTAGCTACCTGGAAGGTTGGATCGACGGTCACATCCTCGCCTCGCCTCGCCTCGTCTTCATTTTCTCATTTCTTTCACAGGCATGTCCAGGCCATCCCTCATCGCATTTACCCCAGCGGCCCATTCCAGTGACCTCTGGAAGGATGGCCGGCAGCAACCACAGCCGGAGAAAGCAGAGCCCGTCCTGGATGGGGCTGCGGCCCGGGCTTTCTATGAGGCTCTGATTGCAGAGGACAGTAGTTCCTCTAAGCCCCAGAGATCTGAACCTACTGGGGAGAGAAGGCGGAAGAGAAGGAGAGTGACGAGGGAGCCTGCAGCAGCAGGAGTCCCGAGACAAGGAAGACCACTTGAGGAGGAAGACAAGATGACCCCGTGGATCCTGCTGGCAGCCCAGAATGGGGATCTGACAGAACTTCGGAGGCTGCTGGAACCCCGAGAGGCGGGGGGAGCTGGAGGGAATATCAATGCCCGTGACGCCTTCTGGTGGACTCCCTTGATGTGTGCTGCCCGAGCAGGCCAGGTCGCAGCTGTGCGCTATCTCCTGGGCCGAGGGGCTGCCTGGGTCGGAGTCTGTGAGCTGGGAGGCAGAGATGCTGCTCAGCTGGCTGAAGAGGCGGGCTTCCCTGAGGTAGCCCGCATGGTCAGAGAGAGTCATGGAGAGACAAGGAGCCCCGAGAACCGGAACCGGTGAGGAGGGAGCCTTTGCTTAGACCCATCTTTATTGTGTTCTTCCTTTCCTGGGCACCTCCTACCAAGGGGCCGTTCATCCTCCAGTGTAGTTCAGTCATGGGTACTAGTGGGCGTGGTCTTTGTGCATTTGAATCTTGGTGCCATTTATTTGCAGTGCCAGTCTAAAGTCCTTGTCTGAGGATTGGGGCTAAGACTTTTTTTGTTTTGTTTTGTTTTTTGAGACAGGGTTTCTCTGTGTAGACCAGGCTGGCCTCGAACTCAGAAATCCGCCTGCCTCTGCCTCCCAAGTGCTGGGATTAAAGGCGTGCGCCACCACTGTCCAGCCCAAAGGGCTGTTAAGATGCAGTAGGTTAATGTGTAAAGTGATGGAACATTGTTTGCCACATAGTATGCACTTTATAAATACAAGCGCTACTCGTTATTCCTAAGAGCTTGAGGCCTACCCAACAGTATTCCAAATAGTCCCTTCTGGACAAATGGAGAGGAGCTGGCGTCGCTTGGTCAGAGCACCTGCCTAACCCTGGGATAAGGTGCTCTGCTCTGCCTGGTGCCTGAACAACTTGAGGCTCCATCCGTCTCTCTCTCTTCTTCCCCTCTAACTTACTTCTTCCTCCGCAGATCTCCCTCGTCCCCCCAGTTCTGTGAGGACTGTGGAGCCCACTTTGAAGATTCCAACCACCGCACATCTACTGCTCACCTGCTGTCACTGTCCAGGAGACCCCAGCCCTCCAACCTTCCCCTTGGGGTGCCCACTTCCAGTCCTGGCTTCAGGCTGCTGCTAAGAGGTGGCTGGGAGCCAGGAATGGGACTAGGACCCCGGGGTGAAGGCCGGGCCAACCCTATTCCCACTATCCTCAAGAGGGACCAGGAAGGATTGGGCTACAGATCCCCACCCCAACCCCGAGTCACACACTTTGCAGCTCGGGATACCCGGGCTGTGTCTGGGAGAGAGAGAGTACCTCGAGTTGCCACGCTGAGTCAGAGGGAGAACAGAAGACAAGAAGAGAAGGACAGAGCCTGGGAGCGAGATCTAAGACTGTACATGAACCTTGAGTTCTGACCGATATGGACTGGGTCTGGTCTGTCACTGGCTGGACTTGGGCCTCTGACTTGGACTTCCAGACCCTTAGGCCTTGGCTCTTGGGCTCTGCCTTTAGAGGGAAGGACCAAGAGCTGGGAGATAAATAAACTTCCTTGTGGCTTGTTTATTTCCTTGCATGATACAGTGGGTTATTGGAACAAATCCGAGAGTCCCTTGGAAGTCTCATCTGAGCCAAAAGGACAAGCTCTCCAGATGACAAAAAAGAGTCCCTAGTGTCCTGCTGGCTGCGTTCTGTCTGCTCTGTGAATGTGCCTCCCCACCCCCTGTGGAAACGCTCCTCAGAGTATGTGTCTAGGCCAAATCCAGTTGAATCAGTGACTTGTATCATAAACCAAGTGTGTTAATGTGCTGAAAAGAGAGGACACAAATGTTGAAATCGATAAAGCCAGCCGTGATGAAATGTAATGCCTGGTGGTAGGGAAGCTGAAAGCCCCTGAGAGGAAGTAGAGTCATGCAGAACTGCCCAGTGCAGCTAATGTCATCCAGCCTATGTGACTGACATTCTAGCTTCAACCAGAGCTCTGACCTCCCAGAGAAAAAGTTTAAGATGATTTTTTTTTTATTTATGTTTTGTTTTTGTTTTTTGGGTTCTTTTGTTTTTGAGACACGGTCTCTCACTATGTGTAGACCAAACTGCCCTCAAACTGCCTCTGGAGTGCTCCGCAGGGCTTTACAGTATTGGGGAGGGGGTGTACCCTAGGCTTCGTACCTGCTTACTGAGGACTCCAAGGCCTTAAGGCAGTCAGTCCTAGGGCTCCACTTCACTCCCTGAAAACCAGGCAATATGCTTTCCTACATTTCTCTTTCGTACTTGGCACCCCCAACCCCCTGGGATGCTTATACAGAGTGCTAGGAACATGAAAGCTTTCAAATCCCTGTTTGGAAGGCCAAAGGGCGGCTGGGAAATCATGTGGCTCCTGTTATTTACCTTTCTGGACCAGCATTACAAGAAATCACAGGGGAGGGATGGAGGGGGTTGTGGGAAAGAACCACAGAGCAGCCAGAGTCTGTAACATAAGGAAAGCAGAGGCAAAAGGATTGACCCAAAGCCAGCCTGGGCTATGTATGTCCAAGCCTTTCCTTAGCTACATATATAGGGGGCCTGTCCTTAAAAACAAAGCTGGGCAGTGGTGGAGCGCACCTTTAATCTCAACAAGAGGCAGGCAGATCTCTCTGAGTTCGAGGCCAGCCTGGTCTACAGAGCTAATTCAGGATAGCCAAGGTTACATTGAAAAACAAAAGAAAAAAAAAAAAAATCCCAAACCAAGGGCTAAAGTACCTAGCCAGAGTCAGCGGTGGGAGGGTCTGGGAGGTAAACGGCAGAACCAGGGTTCGCACTCAGGGCCTGGCCTTAGGTGGTCCTCTCTCTACGCCTGCGCTAGAGAATCGCGGGGGCTTCGGGGGAGGTCGCTCTGTCGGTCCGCCTCACGGGTTGCGGAGCTCCGCCCCTGCTGGTCCCTCCCGACCCGGTACAGCTGCTTCCGGGCTCGCACAGCTCCCGGAGGCCGCTCCCCGGACGCTGGGCCCCACAGCTACTCGCTGCGCGAGCACTCAGACGCCTGGGTCCCCAGGTAGGCCTGCACTGTGTCTTGCGTCTGCGATCTCCAAGGACATCTCTGTTCTGACCTTGCGGAGGAGGCCGCGTCTCAGCTGCGCCCTCGCGGGACAGTGGGGCCACTTTGTGGAACGATAGCTTCCTAAGTTAAGGGATGCACTTAACACACTGGAGTTCGCTGGACACTTCCATCCTGTCTTCCTCTCAACAGAGACTTCCTTGGGCAGCGATTTAAGGTTTCTCAGATTCAGGACCGAAGGACCCTGGGCCACCACCTTCTTTCTTTCTTCAATGGAACGCCACCTCTCCCCTCTCTGGGGCACCTTGGAATGTGGTCTTGGTGAGTGAAACTTGGGGCGCTGACTGCTGGGAGGGAAATCTGAAAGCACAGAACATTGTGGGGGTGACCCTGGCCTTATCGGGCCTTAGAAGTCTTGTTAGTGTGTGGGGTGGCAAATGGATTTCTTTTCCCCTAGACTGACACGGAAGCAGACCATTTACCACACTTGGGGCTGTGTGAGTCCTTTCTGAATTCAGAGTAGGACGACATCACCAAGCAGATAACTCTTCTGAACCGGAACTGATTCTGGCTCCTGAGGAGCTCCTGAGAGACTTAAGCAGAGTCAGGAAGTGGTCACAGATTTGGGAAACTCATTGCACAGCTCAATCATGTTCCTTCGACGGCTTGGTGGCTGGCTACCTCGACCTTGGGGCCGAAAGAAATCAACAAAGGCCGATTTGCCTGCCGCAGAACCCAGACGGGTGGACAGCTCCCCCGAGAATTCGGGGAGTGACTGGGACAGTGCTCCAGAGACCATGGGAGATGTGGGACCTCTTAAGACCAAGGATTCAGGGACACGGAGGACCCCCAGGGCTGCTCCAGAGTCTAGCAGGGACAGCAGAGTGGATCAGCTGGGGAGCAAAAGAATGGGTTCCCTCAAACGGGACAAGCCTGCGTCTACCATTCAAGAGCCTGTAAGATTGGAGACTGGAGGAGCCATTCCCAAACTAGACTGGGATCCTGATTCAGGTGGTATGAAGAACCTTGGAGTATCCCCTCAAGGGAGTCTAGGCACCACTGGGTCAGAAGCCCTATTGGAGAAACCTGGTCGCCGTCAGAAGCTGCTGCGTTGGCTACGGGGAGAGCCAGGGGCTCCCTCACATTACCTGCAGGACCCGGAGGAATACCTGCAGATCTCTACCAACTTGACCCTGCACCTGCTGGAACTGCTTGGCTCAGCCTTGCTGGCTCTGTGCTCTAGGCCACTCCGAGCCATCTTGGATGCTTTGGGCCTTCGAGGACCTGTGGGCCTCTGGCTACATGGGCTACTGTGTTTCCTGGCTGCTCTACACGGGCTCCACGCTGTGCTGAGCCTACTTACTGCCCACCCCCTGCATTTTGCCTGCCTCTTTGGCCTGTTGCAGGCCCTGGTGCTGGCTGTCAGCCTCCGGGAACCTGTTGAGGATGAGGAGACTGCTGATTGGGAGGGCGAGGGCCAGGAGAGGGAGGCCAAGGAGCAGAGGGAAGGTCCTGGAAGGGTGGTGTGACTGGGAGAGGGTGGGAGCAAAGGGTAAAGATAGTGGGGTGGCCTTTAGGAGGAAGGTGGGGAAACCCAGATTGTAAGCACAGCGACCTCAGGGATGGGGAGGAAACTCAGGCACAGGAGCTCCAGTCACACACTCGACAGATGGGGCTGTCTAGGGTGGCCAGTAATGGACAGTGGAGCATCACCATTGAAGTCACCAGCTGTTATTTCTTGCTTTTACGTTTACCCACCGTTTTGTTCTTTTAATTTCCACCTTCACTTTTTAAAAGCAAAATAGAATAAAAGCAACCGTGGGGAATGGATGCCACGGGGCCTTTCCAAGCCCAGGGGTGGATGGGGCCGGAGGCAGGACAGAGATCTCTGCCTTAAGAGGTGATGGGGAGACCCATGGTGCCCCTTGGATCCTAGGACCAGAACCGTCTAGAGGAGAGTGAGGCTGTGAAGGAGGAGAAGGGGCTACGGGTGCTGTGGTACCTGCGGGGAGGGTCTGCAGGTCGGGGGGGGGTGGAGCTGGAAGAAACAGGGCTACTGCAGGCCAGGTTGGCATGAAGACCAGCACAGAAGAGCTGGCAGCTCTGACGGGCAGTGGGGGGAGCACGGTGCCTGCCTCTCCACTCAGCAATAAACGTGCCACACTACATCCTAAATACACCAGTCCAACATGAGAGGTTCCGCTCAGTGTTCTTCCTGATGCCCGACAGCCGGGGGTGTGAGGTGGGGGAGGTGTCCGTCTGGGGGAGGGTCGGGTCAAAGTGGAGATATGTATGATGTCTGCAGACAAAACCCAGGAGCTGAGCATTGACACATCATCTTTATTATCCACGAGAGGGATCGGGAGTCCCTGGCTTCTCCCCTCGAAGCTCGGCTCCTATCTTGTCTGTCTAGGACACAGGTGAAGTCACGTGCTGGATAGCGGGCAGGCTTCTGTGGGAGGAGGAAGGAGAGAGTTAGAGGGTGGTCGTCCAGGGGAGGAGACTCCTCCTCCCTCTATCTGGCCCTCTCCTTTCTCTATCTACAGCAGTGAGTGGCTCTCGGATTACTGTGAGCCATCTCCTTTCTCTATCTACAGCAGTGAGTGGCTCTCGGATCACTGTGAGCCCTCTCCTTTCTCTATCTACAGCAGTGAGTGGCTCTCGGATCACTGTGCGCCATGACCCCTTTGGGGAGGTCAAACAACCCTCTGACAGGGATTTCGTGTCAGATACCCTGCCTGTCAGAGATTTACGAGATTCGTAAAAGTAGCAAAACTAGTTATGAAGTAGCAATGAAATAGTTCTATGGTGGGCGGGCAGGGGAGGTTCGGAGGTTCACCATACGGTGAGGAACTGTGTTAAAAGGTCGCGCGCGTGAGGCGTTAGGAAAGGAAGGTTGAGGACCAGTGCTCCAAAGACTCAGAAACTATCTTTCTCCTCTTTTCATTTTTATTTTTAAAGATTTATTTATTATTATATGTGAGTACACTGTTGCTGTCTTCAGACGCACCAGAAGAGGGCGTCAGATCTCATTACGGATGGTTGTGAGCCACCCTATGGTTGCTGGGATTTGAACTCAGGAACTTGAGAAGAGCAGTCAGTGCTCTTACCCGCTGAGCCGTCTCTCCAGCCCCCACTTTTATTTTTGAGAGACAGCTTCACTATATATATATAGTCCTGGCTGTCCTGAAACTCACTTGTATACCAGGCTGGCTTTAAATCTGTGGTGATTCTTCTGCCTCTGCCACCTGCGTGGCAGAGATTACAGTGTGTATCACTCTTCCTGACTCCACACAAGTCCTTCTGGTACCATTCTAGCCCATGAGAATTAGAGGGTTCAGTGTACCCGCTGTGATAATGTCTGCCTTTGGCCATGGCCTTTGCTGACATTGCGCAGAGCTCTTTACCATAAGGACTTGGTGGTGGCTTCAACCCCTCACCTTGATTCCTGGGAGTCACTAAGAAGGCTTTGAAGTCCAAGCAAGAAGTCAGAGACTGGAATTCCTCCACACACTTCTCTGGAGGGTGTGGTGATCGATCTGGAAGGACAGGGAACATCCAGGCCAGCGAGCTCCTGCTTCTTAGCCCCGCCTTCCCAGTTCTCAAGAGACCTGTTGCAGTGCCCCCCCTGTTCTGAAAGGATCTTAAAGAGCCCCAGCTAGGGAGGCTCTTTAGCCTTCCAGTTTCCCTCGGACGCGGCCTGCCTTGTATCCCCACTCACTGTAGAGGAGGAAGCGCTGGTAACCCTGGCCCGTCTCCTTCAGCACGATTCCTCCTGGGCATGAGCTGGAGAACAGGTCTGTTTTCATGTCTGGGCGCCCTGTTGGAGTCAGGAGAGGATCATGAGGACAGGTGCAGACCCACTGGATCAGGCCTACTAGTGAGGACCATGATCCCGGTTGCCCAGGAAGCTGAGGCAGGAGAGTTTCACATTCAGCACTCTGGGCCACAGGGTGAGCTCAACAACCATCATGGTGACCTAGAGAAACCCTGTCTCGAAATCAGAAGGGTCTGGGGACACGGTTCAGTGATGGTGTGCTTCCCTAGCATGCAGGAGGTCCTAGGTTCAAGCCTCAGTTCTGAGGGGGAAACAGCTCAGGGAGACTAGACAAGGGGAGGGCTGGTGGGGACTGACCTTCAGTTCTGAGTTCTGTGTTTCCTTTCCCTTCAGTCAAGTGGTATGTCCACTTCCGGGGCACACAGATCCCATTTTTCCTGCAGAGGTGGCAGTGTTAAGATAGGAAGGTGGGTCGGGTGGTGGTGGCGCATGCCTTTAATCCCAGCGCTTGGGAGGCAGAGGCAGGTGGATTTCTGAGTTCGAGGCCAGCCTGGTCTACAGAGTGAGTTCCAGGACAGCCAGGGCTACACAGAGAAACCTTGTCTCGAAAAACCAAAAAACCAAAAAACAAAGAAAGAAAGAAAGAAAGAAAGAAAGAAAGAAAGAAAGAAAAAGAAAGGAAGGAAGGAAGGAAGGAAGGAAGGAAAAGAAAAGGGAAAAAAAAGACTAAGCAAGATAGGAAGATGGAGTGTCATTCCCAACTACACGGTAACCACCATTATTCCATCTTTCTCTTCCCCACACCCTAGCTCTTTGGGTTTCGAGCCACCAAGACATAGCGAGGCCCAGTCTGTCTCCAGAAAGTGACTTGCTATGCTGTGGAATTCAGTGGGCAGAGAGTGATGGAGCCTGACACTGGGTGGGGTGACTGTTCACAGTCGGGGCAGAGAACACACCCAGTGGTGCCTCTGCCTCCTCGCTCGACACTCATGACACTCACGTGCGGATGGTAGCCCGAAGCTGGAGCTGCCTTGGGGCAGAGCCGGCAGCCATGTTGAAGACAATATTGTCTACCGGATCAAAAGTTGCCAACTCCTCCGTGGTGGGGGCTGCCCCCGCGATGAAGTACCACAGGCCCAGGTGAGGCTCTGGGGCCTGGAGAGCCAATGAAGGGAGCAAAAGGACGAGGTGCTAAGTGCACTGCAGAATCCATTCAACATCCCCATCTGCCAGCAGAGCAAGACTTGGGGCTTGCGGTTCTGGTGGCTTTCATTGTCCACAACAAGTGCCTCCCGCACACCCTCTTCCTCTCTTCTCTTCCCAACGTGCTCTCTGGCCATCTTGAGCTACCCATCCACCCAAGACTTTCATCTTCTGCTATATGGGCTTTCCCTCAGTCCATACCTCTGTGTCGTCCATTCGCAGCCTTGTCAGTTGACTGTGCTCGGGGCACTGGTTCATGGAGTTAAAGAGAAGGCCATAGAGAGAGAGTAGAGCTGCCCAAACTTGGTGGAACATCTTGGGAGGAGTGCTCTGCAGTTGAAGAGACCTCCGCCTTAACTGTTCTCTGCTGGCCGCTCAGTCCACTCTGCCTCCAGCCCCCTTGGCTCGACCCTTGACCCTTTAACCTGCTAATAAGTAACTTCAACCTTGTTTTCCAACCCAAGCCGAGATTGACTATGGCATCGGGGCCTTCCCCCTCTCCTCTGGATGCAACCACTCAACTATATTCCCTGGCATGACCGGTGACTCTGAGGCCTTCGGAGGAAGGCTGGGCCCCACAGTGGAAACCCAAGAGTCTTCCACGCCCTATCTGATGGGAGCCTTGCTGTGATGTGAAGCACCAAAGTGAAGCGCCTGGATTAGGTCTTGCTTTCATTCATTCACTGGGCAAGTCTGGAATTTCAGTTGTTTGCCAGGAACTAGCTAATCCTGGAGGACACTTTTTTTTTTTTTTTTTTTTTTTTTTTAAAAGCTGAAAACAGCTTTGCTTTGCAAACAAACCATTGCAGTGCAAGCTGATAAGTGTTAGAATAGGCACCAGCCAGTCGCTAGGGCATGGTGGAACACTCTCTCTCTCTCTCTCTCTCTCTCTCTCTCTCTCTCTCTGTCTTTTTTGGTTTTTTGAGACAGGGTTTCTCTGTGTAGCCCTGGCTGTCCTGGAACTCACTCTGTAGACCAGGCTGGCCTCGAACTCAGAAATCCACCTGCCTCTGCCTCCCAAGTGCTGAGATTATAAAGGCTTTGCCCAGGTTGGATTTCTCCAGTGAGCTTGTTGTAGGGAACTAGTAAGAGCACAGGAGGGAAGAGCTCACTGACAAATGGCTTCATGTTTATTCAGACTTTGGTAGTAGTGAAGACATTCTGTCAGGCGCTAATAGTCAAAAAGTGTAACACTAGGGGCTGGAGAGATGGCTCAACGGGTAAGAACGCTGACTGCTCTTCCAAAGACCCTGAGTTCAAATCCCACTAACCACATGGTGGCTCACAACCATCTGTAATGAGATCTGGCGCCCTCTTCTGGGGTGTCTGAAGACAGCTACAGTGCACTTACATATAATAAATAAATAAATCTTTGTTTTTTTTTGCTTTTTGCTTTTGTTTTGTTTTGAGACAGGGTTTCTCTGTATAGCCCTGGCTGTCCTGGAACTCACTCTGTAGACCAGGCTGGCCTCGAACTCAGAGATCTGCCTGCCTCTGCCTCCCAACTGCTGGGATTAAAGGCATGTGCCAAAACTGCCCAACAATAAATAAATCTTTAAAAAAAATGTGTAGGGACTGGTGAGATGGCTCAGTGGGTAAGAGCACCAACTGCTCTTCTGAAGGTCATGAGTTCAAATCCCAGCAACCACATGGTGGCTCACAACCATCCATAATGAGATCTGACGTCCTCTTCTGGTGGTCTGAAGACAGCTACAGTGTACTCATTTGTAATAATAAATAAATCTTTAAAAAAAAAAAGTGTAACACTAGTATTAAGAGTGGGTCTAACCCCTAACTTGACTATTAGATGTGGGAACTCATGCATACCAAGCAAACTTGGTGGTATAAACGATCCAGCCTCCTGGAGCAATTGTATTAATTTCTATCTCATTTTTTCCCATCTCTGGAATGAGCAACCCATTAGTCTCAGAGGATCAAATGAGATCATGTATACATCAAGTACGAAGTAAATGTCCGTTATCATCAGTAACTGCCAAGCGCCCACTGCAACTTCTGGGAGTGATTTTAAAGATCTATTAATTTTATTTATGAGTACACTCCAGCTATCTTCAGACACACCAGAAGAGGGCATCAGATCTCATTACAGATGGTTGTGAGCCCCTATATGGTTGCTGGGAATTGAACTCAGGACCTCTGCAAGAGCAGCCAGTGCTCTTAATCGCTGAGCCATCTCTCCAGCCCGTGAAATTTTTATAATAAAATACTAAATATGGGTCTAGGTAAGTGGCTCGGCAGTGAGGGTGCTGGGTGGATGGCAAGCCAATGATCGCCAGGTCCTTACACAGTGAAGGGACACCACATTTTCCCTCGGATCTCCACATTTGCGCAATGCAGGTCATACAGCTTCCCCCCCCCCCCCCCCCCCCCCCCCGGTATTTAAAAAAGTATTTAAGTTCTTTTATCCCAGCATCTGGGAGGCAGAGGCAGGTGGATTTCTGTGAGTTACAGGACATCCAGACCTATATAGTGAAATCCTGTCTCGGAGAAATAAAGTTCAAAACGTAAATAGAGTCTGGTAGAGTGACACACGACCCTGCACTGGGTGGTGGTGTGGGGAACATTGTCTTTATGAGTTCCAGGTAATTCAGGGTAACAGTGAGACTGCATGTAAAAGTCTCATCATACAATGCTTACTGGAGCTCTCATCAGTAGTGGCATCTAAGAATCAGTGGGGATCTTAACTGGCCCACCCTGCTCAACTCCCTGGCGGTGGGGCTTTCGATCCTCTTTCTTAAAGTCTTGTCCTTTAATCCTATCCCCAAGGCATCCGTTTTCTTTCTCTTAAAAAGCAGTAGAAATGTCTCAAAAACCAAAAAGAGCAATAGGATGCTTTTTTATCCTTAAACATGGCATTCCCTCGGCGCTCTCAAAGACCAATAGAGTGTCCAAAGTCTGCAAAACGCCCAACCGGCCTAATCCCGCCAGGAAGTAGAGTTGGGCACAAGCCAACACAGCCCGCGGAACGCACCCAGCCGTCCACGAAAAAGAGTGGCTTCCGGAAGAGCAGAAATGACGGGAGGACCAGAGGGCTTGCAGAGTTTTAGGTAGTTGGAATTGTGCCTGTAAATTTCTCTGGCCGTCAAAGTAAGAACGTTGACTAACGAGGTGCAATCCACACAAATCTCACAATATTTCTCGGGGAAGTTGCAGCATTCCACCCAGTGATTTTTCTTCAGGCGTTTACAGTAACCACCCCGGTTGGGTAGCGCCCTATCGCGCGCAGGGAAAGAAACGCACATAGCCGGAGGGGGGCGGGGAAGTAATTAAAGTGTGCGCACGCGTAGCGCGGCTCACGCAGGCGCAGTGCGGTCCCCCGGGCGACGGCGACGGCGGCGGCTCCTCCGGGTGGTCGGCTCCCTCCCATCTAGGCCGGCCCCGGCCCGTCTCGCCCCCCAGAAACTCACTGATCGGGGCTGTGGACTTTCTCATCGTGCCCCACGAAAGTAAATCGGGGGAGGCTGGGGGAGCCGGAAGTACCGCCTCGAGATCCCCAAATACGATCGGGGAAACGGAAGTGGCCCTTGGTGCCAGGTTGGGGGAGACCGGAAGTGACGGTGCCGTGGGTAAGTCGGGGGCGGAGCCACAGGGTGGTGGGCTGTGTATGTGTGTTTGTATGTGTTTGGCCGCGTGTTGGTTAAGTCGTGTTGCTGGAATACCGACGAAAGGCGGAGGCGGAAGGAAGGGGGCGGTCAGCGAGCCCGTCCGGCCTCCCGTGAGTGTCCGTGGTCTTGGGTCTGTGTTGATTTAGGCGGGTTCGATCGCGGTGGCGCGCGTGCGCGAAGCCACTTTCTCTGCCGAGTCTGGCGCGACCCCCCCCCCCCCCCCCTCGCGTTGTCCTAGGATTTCCCGATCTCTCGGGCGCTTGCTCCGTCGCGACCGGTGATGACACTGGTCTCTGGTCGGTCTCGTGCTTGCTTCCCTGATTCCTAGCCCAACTGGCTCTCCCTATTGTGATTGGCATTGTGGAGCCCCTCCCACCTCTCGTCCTTCATCTCCCTATGCCGTCGATCTCCTACCCTTTGTGTTTCTATTCCTGGGCCCCCGAATCAAAAAGGGGGATGAGGAGGAGGATGGACATATGTGCTTGTTTATGAGAAACTTTTGAAAGATGGGGCGGAGATTGGGTCCAGAGAGGCTTCCGGGTGTATAAAATACAGTGCGACCGACAGCGAACCATCCCCCCCCCCC
>JADRCD010190912.1:0-15796 GCA_019843815.1 Montemys delectorum | reverse complement strand
ATATTGCCCTTCCTGGTTACCCCTCCCCGTTCTCCCCTTACTCTTTGCCTCTATGAAGGTGCTCCTCCACCCCTTCACCCACTCCTGCTTCACCATTCTAGCATCCCCTTACATTGGGGTATTAAGCCTCCACAGGACCAAGGGCTTCCCCTCCCATTGATGTCAGATGAGGCCATCCTTTGTTACATATATATATGGAACAGTTGACCTATCCATGTATACACTTTGATTGGTGGTTTAGTCTCTGGGAGATCTGGATGGTCTGGTTAGTTAATATTGTTATTCCCTACGGGGTTGCAATCCCATTTAGCTCCTTCAGTCCTTCATTTAGCTCTTCCATTGGGTTATATTAAAACTTTATTCACTTCTGGTCCAAATATAACTGCATTCCACTGCATGATGTTGTTTTCAGATGGTGCACCACTGACCCCCACAGGTGGGTCCTCTTGCAATCGCTTGAAATCCAGCATGAGCCTCCTACAGGCCAGAGTCCACATGCTCTGCAGCTGCCCTGCGGTCAGTCTGAAAGAAAAGAGTCCCGTTCGGCCCCCCACTCCCCGGCGCAGCCCCGAATCACTGGGGATCGCTGCTGCCGCCGAGACTGCACAAACAACCGTTAGGTCAGGTTTTTTTTTTCTTTTTTTTTTTTCGGTTTTTTTTCTTTTTTCTTCTTCTTTTTCTTTTTTTTTTCTTCTTTTTCTTTTTTTTTCCTTTTTTTTAATTAGATATTTTCTTTATTTACATGTAAATTTTCCCTTTCCCAGGTTCCCCTCCAAAAAACAAACAAACAAACAAAAACAACAAGAACAAACTCCTTTTGTCTCCCCCTTCCCCATGCCTGTCACCCCACCCTCTCCCACTTATTGGCCTTGGCATTCCCCTACACTGGGGCACAAAACCTTCACAAGGCCGAGGTCCTTTCCTCCTATTGATGATCGAATTTTCAATCCTCTACTATACACATGCTGCCAGAACATTCAGTCCCACCCTAATAGTCCTTGATTGGTGGTTGGGTCCCTGGGAGCTCTGAGGGTACTAGTTAGTAACTGTTGTTCATCCTAAGGGGCTAGGTTAGGTTTTTATTCAAAATGTTTCATCCAAATGTGTATGCTGATGGTAGCATATGTTTAGATATCCTGCAGAATCGATGGAGTCCCACGTATGATGTCTCTTCCATCTTAACTTCAATCCAGTCTCTGTTGGATGAACCAAATCCAAACAGTCCAGCCAATAGCCAAGCAGCACAGCTTTATCAGGGAAACAAAGTGGAGTATGAGAAAATAGTTCCGGCCATTGTTGAGCAAAGCTGGAATGATTCATAATAGACACCTGGTCAGTTCATCTTTCATCGTGTATAATTTACCTCCTAGTAGAAAGGCTAGCAAGTTTTAAGTGTCACGGGTTTTAAGGATTCTGCAGAGAAAAAAGAAAAAGTCCTTCAGTTAAAACCTACAAAAGCTTGTGTATTAATGTACTTTTTATTGCATGGTGTGAACTAAGTTATTGCTGCATAAATTGGTAATATATCCTGTTTGTATTTTTTCCAAGTGTATGATGTTGGTGTGGAGTTTTCATGACAAAATATACATATTTTCTAAATCTGTACTTTTTTCAAATGTTGAGTGCCTTATTTTTGAATTCTTTAGATTTTTAAATTGGAAAAAAAGCACTTAAAGTTTTTTATATATGAATATTATATGTAAAGCTGTTAAAATACATAACTTCAGTGCAAGAGACTTTGTCACTTATTTCCTTACCTGTGCAGGAGGGACTGCAAAGTCTCTGCCAGGTGAGAGCCTCATTTCCAGCTGCTGCAAATGTGATTCTAAACCAATTCTGACCCCTGGCTTTATTTTGAGCGTGCTTATGTTAGTTCCGTTGAGTAACTATAGACTTACTGGTCTGGTTCTGTCCAGCTCTGTATTTGGGCCACTTGTTAATGTGCGTTTCTCTTGTAAACTGTACCTTTTGTGACTTTACAATTGGCACCTCGACCACGAGCAGAGCTGACTTCCTCTGCTGCGTGGCAGGACCTTCACAGGCTTTTGATTAAGAAGAAAGTAAAACCATCACCATTTACCAACCGCCATACTGCAGTATTAGCAGTGGCTGGCTCGCTAGTATGAGCAAGGCAGAGATTTGGAAGGAATCTTGGTGTAACTTGAATATTTGCAAACTACCTTTTAATGCAGCTTCGAGCTACCTGTTAATTCTGGAACTGTTGAGCACTAGGGCCTGCTGAGTTGCTTCTCACCTCCTCAGTTGTATACAAGTTGTACTGCATCTTAGTTTACTGGATAGATTTAAAAAACAGTATTGTAGAAAGCTAATACAAAGCTATCCTATGCCTTCAAATAGTACAGAAAATCAAAAGTACACAAGTAAATTCTGTTGAACCACTTGAAAAAAAACTTTGCTCACTATTTTCATGTTTTTTCAATATAGTACATGAAGTTCTAGCTAGAACAATAAGAGAACTGAATCAGATCAAGGACATTCAGATTGGAAAGGAAGAACTCAAAGTATCATTATTAGCAGATGATATTTTAGTATACATAAGTGACCCACAAAACTTCTACCTGGGATCTTCTATAACTGATAAAAAATTTTTGAGCAATATGGCTGGATACACGATTAACAAAAACAAACAAAACAAAATAAAAAGAAGCAACCAAAACCCCAAAACAAGTAGATCTTATATATATAAATGACAAGTAGATTGTGAAAGAAATCAGGTAAACAACATCCTTCACAAATAATATAAAATATTTTGGGGTAACTCTAATCAGGCAATTGACTTGTATAACAAAAACATGAAGTGATTGAAGAAAGAAATTGAAGAAGTTATCAGAAGACTGAAAGGCCTCCCACGCTCTTGGATCAGTAGAATTAACATAGTATAAATTGCCATTCTATAAAAAGCAATCTAGAGTCAATGCAATGCCCATCAAAATTCCAGTACAATTATTTACAGACCTGAAAAGTACAATACTCAATTTCACATGGAAAAACAAAACAAAAATCAGGATAGTTAAAACAACCCTGAATAATGAAAAACTGCTAGAGGTACCGCCATTCCTGATTTCAAGCTGTACGACAAATTGTAGTCTAAAATCTATATCACATGGTATTGTCATAAAAGCAAACAGGTTGATTAATGGAATTAAACGGAAGACCCAGAGATAAATACACACACTTATAAAGACTCACTTTTTGATAAAGGAGCCAGAAATACACAACAGAAAGAAGAAAGCATCTTTAACAAATGTTGGTGGTCTACTTGGATGTCTGAATATAGAAGAATGCAAACATCCATATCTTTCACCCTGCACAAAACTTTTTTAGTACATGTTTAGCAAAGACCTCAACATAAAACAAGACACACTGAACCTGATAGAAGAGAAAATGCTGAATATCCTTGAATGCTTTGGGGCAGGAGAAAACATCCTAAACAGAACACCAAAAGGACCAGCACTACGTTTCACAATTAATAAATGAGGTCTCATGAAACTGAAAAGGTTTACTTTAGATGACATTATCAATAGGACAAAATAGCAGCCTACAGAATGGGACAAGATTTTCACAAATCTGTCAAAGGGCTTTATAAACAAATCAAGAAACTAGACATTGACAAACCAAATAATACAATTAAAAATGGGACAGAGATCTAAACAGAGAATTTTCAAACAGGAATTTCAAATGGCTTAGAACAGTTAAACAACTTAGTCATCAGGGAACAGTAAATCACAACTACTTTGATATTCCATTTACACCTGTCAGAATGGCCAAGATAAAAAAAACAAAGTAAGAGTTCATGCTGCTGAGGATATGCAGCAAGGGGAATACTTTTCTATTGCTGGTAGGAGTGCAAACTTGTTCAGGAGAACAGGAAAGATCAGGTTGGGGGAGAAGAAGGAATGGAGAGAGTCCTGGGAAAGACTACTGGAATATGGGGGTGAGGTGTATTTAGGGGGCTATGTGGACAGCTAGTGCATTGTAAACTTTCTGCAACCTATGAGGATGAGTCTAGTGAGGACTGCTAGTAATGGAGAACAAGGAGCCTACACTGGCCATCTTTGCTAACCAATCAAGGATCCCAGTGGTGGGACTGACATGAACCTAAACACAAAACCTTCTACTACCCATAACCTGTCGTTTCTGCAAGATGTGCTGGGGCATTGGTGGCACTCCAATGGTGGCTGGAGTGATCAACCAATGTGTGGTGTAACTTGAGATCAAAGACACTTGAGTGAGCCCATGACTGAAATTTGGATAGCCCAGAGACCTAGGGTAGAACTAAACATGACAGACAAATAAATGAAAAAACACATGCACGCAAACCACGAAGTGATTTCTAATTATATTCTGTTATACTCATTAATTGGTGCCTAGCCTGGTCATCATCAGAGAGGCTTTATCCTGCAGCTGATGGGAACAGATGCAAAGACTCACAGGCAAACATTTGGCAGAGCTCAGGGAAAACCCTGTAAGAAGGGGAGGAAGGAGTGTAGTAGCCATTTTCTAAAGGGAAATAGAGGGACAGTGGATTTGGGGCAGTGAGGAGGCAGAGTGGAATTGAGAGGAGTGGAGGAAGAGGAAGCTGTTGTTAGGATCCATTTTATGAGAGAATAATTTTAAAAAAGCCTTTCAAATAGCCTAACTTATCATCTTTCTATGACAATTCTACCAAACTATTTAATGAAAGATGATATCAATCTCAAAACAGTTTCAGAAAATGCAAAGTCAATGCACTGAAAAATTATTTAATGAATTTGCAAGCATTTAAATAATTCAAGGCAGATTCCATGGCAAAACATTTGGCTGACTTCACTATTGGTGGAGAATAATAGAAATTCCTCCTAATGCTAGGAACAATTGAAAGGCATTTGAGTTCTATCATTGTTACTACATGTGTTTTAAAATTGCTATAATAAAATAAAAAGGCAAGGGTGTAAGAGGGAAAAAAGAAAATGATTTCTAAATCTCATTTGTTCTTGAAACTTCAAAGTACAATAATATTTTCAAATAAATTTAATAATATAGTAGTTGTCAGGTGTACATGACTGACGGCTCTAGTGACATTATATTTTCTATGATAAGTAGTATTTTCTTTCATTTTTCTATAAAATTGACCATAGTTCACAGGATGGGCAAAAACAATTATGAATCTTTTATTTTCCTGTTGTTCTACATGTTCCTATGTCTCCTGTTCATTTTATTCCAGGTTCCAAATCATTTCAGGTCTATCAGCTTATAGCCCTGATCTATGCTTCCTCAAAAAAAAACAAAACAAAACAAAAAAAAAAAAACCTTGTAATTTAGAAACAGTTTTCCATGAGGTAGATTATTGTATTCAGGATGTGCAACATCAAGTAATGAGTGAGAATCCTTCCTCTACTAACTAGAGATGAGTTTTGGAAATGTACTAGCCTTCCTCCAGGGAACAGGTCAAAACATCGACCTGGGATCACCTCAGTTCTAAGAAAATCCAAGAAAAGAAGAGGCTAGAGGCAGATGATGCAAGGTGGTAAGCTATTAGTTCCTTCCCAAATCTAAACTGCATCAGAGAAGATCTATTTAAGCTGGCTGTTTTTCTGTCTGGGTGAGTTTCCTCTTCATGTATTAAGGTCTCCATATAGCTAAGTGTTTCTGTTTGCAGTAATTTTTAAAAGAAAAAAAAACAAATAAACAAAGAATATCAGATGATCTCATCTCAAGTGTCTTAAGAATGATATTCCCCTAGAATGAGCCAGTTTTATTTCTTGGACACAGGATTTTTTTTCTTAATAGTATATAACATGGATCAGACATCTAAAGATACAACCATCTTTAGGAGTGGAAGAACTAGAAGGGAGTTTTTGTATCATTGTTTTAGTTGCATGTGAGGAAGACATACTTTGAGGAAGACATTAACTAGTAGCAAGAAAAAGGTGAGAATAAGATTAACAAATTATCACTTCAATCAAACTTTTGCCTAATATTAACATACTAAAATTTAAAATGCAAAAGGATAGTCTGTACTTTGGAAACCTATGTGCTCTCTCTCTTTCTCTCTCTCTCTCTCTCTCTCTCTCTCTCTCTCTCTCTCTCTCTCTCTCTCTCTCTCTCTGTGTGTGTGTGTGTGTGTGTGTGTGTGTGTGTATGTGTGCATGTGAGTGTGTGTACAAACAGGTATACACTTTGATCAGAACAACTGGAAGTATAGGAAGAAGGAACCAAAGCCAGGAGCACCCCACTTTTCTTAGTTCCTTATCTAAACTTGCTTTCTGAGCGTTACAGCTCACATCTCATCCCTGAGGTTCAGATTATCTGCGAAATTTATGTTGCTCAAAAGAAAGGCTTTTTTACTGATACACAAAAGAAAATTATAAATACATATATAAATAGTATTATATATTTGTATGTGCATACTAAATAGAAGAAACAATGTGATTTCTGTATTTTTAACTATGAGACATGGTCTTTGCATTATTAGCTAGTAGATATGATCCCTGAATTACTATCTATCATGGTGAGACCAAAACAAATTTTGTCTTGTGTCCTTACATCATCAATCAGCATTTAAATAATTATCTCACATGAAATTTCTTTGTGTAGCTCCTTTATATGTTGCCACAACGTGTGCCATATTTATAAATCATTTACATTTTGTGTATAATTACTTTTTTAAAAATTTCCACTTTTACTGTCAAGTTCATTTCAAATAGGCATCCGAATAACTTTGTTATGCAAAATTTCCCAATATTTTAATCAACATCTCTATTTTCTTGGTTATATTCTTATGAATTCTGTGGGTAGAGAAGCTCATTTGAAAAGATTTCTACTTTTTATCAACTGCTGACATATTTATATTTTATGTGACATTGAAAAACATTCACTTCATACCTTCATATGTATTAATGTGCTAGGTACTATGAACTATATTCTTTTCATGTAGTTTTAATATAGCAGACTCTCACTTCTTTAAAATAAAAGGTGTGTTTACAATTCCACTCAATATTATCCTCCCTGTTCCGTGATTATATTTATATATGATTAATATTAGAGAAAGTAGAATGAAAATAAAATACAACTTTATGTTCATAGAGTTACTAGTGAAAAATTAAAAGACAAAAGAGTAGATTTTCAGGGTTTAACTTTTAATTCTTTGACAAAGAGAGAGAGAATTAGCAAATTTTTAAAAAAGAGAAATTTAAGCCATCCTTGGTTTGGAAAAGCTCAATAGTGTCAGAAATTATTTATCTGCCAACTGGAAACAATAAAATAAGTAAAATAAAATAAGTTGTACTGAACTCCACTATAAGCCTTATGTGGCTTTGCTGCATATGAATTACATTAGTACAATAAACATGTTTAAAGACATTTAACTAGAGGCTGTATAATATTCCAGGGTTGAGACTGTCTTATCTTAGCTTTAAGGTTTCTTTTTGCTTCATTGACATCTCTGTTTTAAACTCCACTGTTTTCTGAGATTTGTGAGTACTTTCTTCTGGCTACAAGATGGATGATCTCTGTCACAGTGAAGTTTAACATAACCTGGAAGGTTTGCTGAGTTTAGAAATGGATATGGAAAGAGTCACATTGGCTTTCTTTGAGACCAGCTGGGGTGGTTCTAGAAACCGACAGAATCAATGAAATTAGGCCATACATTTTCACTTATATAATCTCTAGAAGATGAATATAATAATCATCTTCATTATCTAAAAGGAATACTGGATTTACAAAAGAATATCAAAGAATATCTTATAAAACGTAGTAGTTGATGCTCAAAGATTTAAAGCCACGTGTTCGTACTTCATTCATATATATAAGATTCCAAGAGGAAATGTGAGTGTTCTCATCCTTCACGGTCATCAGTTTCCTCTGATTCGGTGTCAGTAGCAGCGGTGAGTAGAGGATCCATCAGCTTCATGGGTTATACCAACTTGTCATATGTGAACCCAGGAACAGTGATTCTGATTGGCATCCCTGGACTGGAGCATGTGCAGTTTTGGATTGGATTTCCCTTCTTTGTTGTATGTCTTGTGGCTTTGCTGGGAAACCTCTTCCTGCTAATCATTATCCCCACAGAACGCAGTCTACACCAACCTATGTACATTTTCTTGGCCGTACTGGCAGCTACTGACCTTGGTCTCTGTCTAGCCATTGCTCCTAAGATGTTGGCCATCTTCTGGTTTGGTTCATGTTCCATGGCTTTTGATGCTTGCCTCACCCAGCTCTTCTTCATCCATGCCTTGCAAGGAATGGAATCTGGCATTCTGCTTGCCATGGCCTTTGACCGCTACGTCGCCATCTGCGATCCTCTGAGGCACACGTCCATCCTTACACCTTTATTTTTATTTCAAGTCGTTCTGATGGTTGCAGTTCGGGCAGCTGTGCTTGTTGGGATTTTACCTGTTCTCCTCAAGCGACTGCAAAGGTTCCACTCTGTTGTGATTGTTCATTCTTACTGCGAGCACATGGCTGTAGTCAAGTTGGCGGCAGAAGATGCCCGTATTAACAAATCATATGGGCTTTTTGTGGCTTTTACAATTTTAGGTTTTGACATGATATTTGTTTTCATCTCCTACGTTTTGATTTTCCGTGCTGTTTTTCGTCTTCCCCAGAAAGAGGCACGAAGCAAAGCATTCAACACTTGTACTGCTCATATTGTCGTCTTCCTGGAGTTTTATATTCTAGCATTTTTTTCCTTTTTCAGCCACCGTTTTGGTCATGTATCACCCTATATCCACATCTTATTGTCTACCATCTATCTGCTTCTGCCCCCTGCCCTTAACCCCATTGTCTATGGTGTGAAGACAAAGGAGATCCGCAAGTGGGTTGTACAAATTTTTGTTCTGAAGTCTAATACTCAGTAAAGAACTTTAAAATATTGTGTCAGAGCAAAACTAAAGTTGCCTGTTAAAACTGCTTGCACTATAAGTGACTATTTTCATTAATTTATTCATGAAAAGTGAGTCTAAATCCTCAAGTCAGAA
Source organism: Montemys delectorum (assembly GCA_019843815.1). NCBI lineage: Eukaryota > Metazoa > Chordata > Mammalia > Rodentia > Muridae > Montemys > Montemys delectorum. The sequence goes on along the minus strand of JADRCD010190912.1, from coordinate 6,818 downwards.
CCAGACTGAACATGAGATAAACACAGGTGAAAGATACAAATGTATCTCATATATTCCTATGATCCCTCACCTAAGTTTTTATTCTCCATTTTCTTTCTTTCTTGCATTCTTATATCTATTTTTCTTCTTTCTCTCAACCTAGACATCTGTTGTTGTTCTTTCTGTAATGCAAAAGGTAGGTTTTTCTTTCTTGATGGTAAACAGTAGCACTTATTTATATGTTATATGATTCTATAGGGAGATAAAAATATCAAGCAAATATAATGTTATGTCTGAGGTTAAAGCAATATAATTTGGCTACACACAGAAAAACAACTCATCTAGATTTTAAAAGGAGTCATACAAGATTTCATGGAGGACATAATGTTAAATGTGAGATTTGAATGTGAAACTTTACTTCAGATGATAAAGTTTTTTAATCATAATATTAATTCAGTTTTAAAATTAATGTCATTAAAACTCATGAAGCTGTGCTGATGTATGTGACTCTGAATTCCCTGAGAATTCTGATCACAAAAAAGCAGCTGTTGAACACCTGTGCTCCAAATGCAAGGGCATCCACATTCATGAAAGAAACTTTACTAAAGCCAGAAAAACAGCTGCACCCCTGTGTTCAACAGTGTCAAAATACACAAAGCATCCTGCTGCATGAGATCATCTGCTACTATCCCTACCATCTGATACACAGTTTTACACAAATGCAAAAGATTTGCTATGTATAAATGTGCATTTACATAAAATACACATTACAAAAATGCAAGTGCCTTTATCAACTGAACCATTTCAACAGCCTGAAGACTAGGACTGTTGTCAATGGTCATTGTCTACGACAGTAAACTTACTTTTCAACAAAAGTAATTAGGAGATAATGTGAAGAGTTTGAGATCTCTACTATTAAACTGAGCAAATATCATGTTAAATAGACCATTATATTTTCTAGTCTTATCTTTATGAAGCAAAAGCTCTTACAAACAAATAAAGAGAACAGAGACATTTGCATGTACCTTGGTGTCTCTGGCCTCTTGTTAGTCCTCACTCTCCAGGGACTCTATGCATCAAGAGCATATGCCCCATCTTGGCTAGTACCACATGAGCACTAAAAATATTAACTCACTAATTTTTACATTTTCTCTATTGATTTCTTTTCCCATTGAGGATCAAATTAATGACATACTATATTTACAAAAGAAAAGAAAGATAAAAATTACCTAAAAATGTTTTCAACCTAAAATTAAATCACTGACATAAAGATATGCTATTAAAGAAAAGCATAGCAAAAATTTTAGTGTCATTATATATTTCCAATATCTTAAAATATGTGAGAAAACATGGATTTATTTTTGTTGAGGGCATTTTGAAATAGTATAAGAAATAGAGCTTCCATAGTTGGGAATAGAACTGTGAAGCACTTATCCAGTGACCCCTATATACCCTCTTCGTGGATAGTAACACCTTAAGGTGCAGTATAACATGCCCTGTATATAGTATCCATTAGTAAATGGTACTTCCCAAGCCAGAAAGGGTCTCATAAATAGAATATTAAAATTCCATTGCTGTGAACATGGATCTTGTCAGGAAACCACTAGAGCCTGAGCACATATGAATCAACTTTATTTGGGTACCTAAAATATTTTAAATGGGAGAAACAAACTATGTAAGCAGAATAAATCTTATTCTTCTAGGTTCACTCATGTCACATAGAAGATATTAGGGTACAGAATACTGATGGATACATCACATGTTTATGTACTGACAAATCTAAGTATTTGTAGGAAGAATTCTAAAGCCATAGATATTTAATAAGCAATAAAAGTGCCACTTTTCTTTTTTATTAAAAATTTTATTGGTTATTTATTTACATTTCAACTGTTATCCCCCTTCCCAGTTTCCCCTCCACAAACCACCTATCCCACCCCTACTCCCTCCTGCTTCTATGAGGGTGGTCCCCCATCCACCCACCCACTCCTGCTTCACTACCCTAGCATTGCCCTATGCTGAGGCATCAAGCCTCACAGGACCAAGGGCCTCCCCTCCCATTAATGTCAGATAAAGCCATCATCTGCTACATACTCACCTGGAGCCATGGGTTCCTTCATGTGTACTTTTTGGTTGGTGGTTTAGCCCCTAGGAACTCTAGGGGTGGGGGTGGAGCACTGCTTGGTTGATATTGTTCTTCCTATGGGGTTGCAAACACCTTCAGCGCCTTCAGTCCTTAATAAATAAAGAATTTGCAAGTCACCTTGTTCAATGGAAACTTGTATTTTATTACAGTGTTTACTTTTATTATATTTTTATTTTTTACTGGATATAAGGAATAGTCTTAGTTTCCTATAGAGACAGTGTTGTAATGAAATGCATCATCTTTAATATTAATATTTTAGTAATTTTAAGGAACAGTTTTAGATGTATTAAATTTATGCAAATTTGTGAAACCAGGTATATGGAGAGGAAAGCTTGAAGGAAGAAAAACGTATCTCTTTAAAGGCATTTTTTCTTTCTTTTTAATTACGCTTCTATTTTTGACAGTTTCATACACTTATATTTTTTATTTACTTTTTACTTACTTTACATCCTGCTCACTGCCCCTCTCTTGGTCACCCCCTTCCACAATTCTTCCCCCCATTGCTCATCCTTTCTCCTTTGAGCAGGTGGGGACATCCCTCAGTATCTCCAAACCCTAGCATTTCAAGTCTCCATGAGGTTAGAAGCTTCCTCTCCCTCTGGGGTCAGAGAAAGCTAGAAGAACATATTCCACATACTAGTAACAGCTATTGGGTTAGCCCCACTCCAGTTCTTAGGGACCCACATGAAGACCAAGCTGCACATCTGCTACATATGAGCAGGAGGCCTAGGTCCACCCAGTGTATGTTCTTTGGTTGGTGGTTCAGACTCTGAGAGCCTCAAGGGTCCAGGTTATTTGACTCTGTTGGTCTTCCTGTGGAGTCCCTATGGCAGTCAGGGCCTACAATCCTTCCTCCGAATCTTCCATAGGAGTCCCCAATTTCCATCCACTGTTTGGCTGTGGGTGTCTGCATCTGTCTGAGTCAGCTGCTGGGTGGAGCCTCTCAGAGGAGAGCCATGCTAGACTGTTGTCTGTAAGTATGACAGAGTGTCACGGATAGTGTTAGGAATTGGTGCTTCTCTATGGGATGGGTCTCAATTTGGGCCCATTATTGGTTGGGCATTTCCTCAGTCTCTTCTCCATCCCATGTGCTTGTATTTCTTACAGACAAGATAAAGTTTCATACATTTATATTACAAGTAGTAGTCATTTGAATTCTCTTTCCCTTTCCCACTCTCCTTGATTTCTCTCTGAAACTTGATTTCTCTTCTTCCCATTCAGTCCTCTAACTTTTATGTCTTCTTTTTGTGTGATTCACTGAGCACACAGTTTCTTATCTGATCATGTTTGAGTTGTTACTCATTGAAACAATGACTGCTTCCTAGTGGTTACACCACTGAAGCAAATGACATCACAATCAAACATCCCTTCTGCAACTATGGCAGCTAGTTGGAGCTAGAAAGAATCCTTCCAACTCAGCTCTGGTTTTACTTTTTTCTACATCTTGCAACCAAAGTGCATGATGCCTTCATAAAGAGTGTCTTAAGAAGGTTTTGGTGATCGTGCAAGATCAATAACATGTATTAATTTGGGAGTTTTAGGGTCCTATCTGACCATCATCTGGAGGTATCTCATCGTTGACATTACAATTATTGTTTAATAACTCTAGGCTTCTTGAAAAAGTACTGTCCATGCATGGGGAGTACTGTTGTAGGCTTACTCTGGTAGTTCTGATTCTCTCTCTTTCTCTCTCTCTCTCTCTCTCTCTCTCTCTCTCTCTCTCTCTCTCTCTCTTTCTTTCTCTCTCTCTCTCCACAAGTTTATTTTATTTATTTAATTTAATTTATTTACATTCCAGTTATTACACACCCTTCTCAGTCCCCTCTCCCACAGTTCCTCATCCCATTCCTTCTCCCTCTTGCCTCCAAGTGGTTGCTTCCCCACCTCCTTGATTTCTTTTTCCCTGGGGTCTCAAGTATCTCAAGGATTAAGTACATCTTCTCCCACTAAGGTCTGGCCAAGTAGACCTCTGCTATATTTGTTTCAGGGGCTTCAGACTGGCCAGTGAATGCTCCTGGCTTGTAGCTCAGTCTATGGGAGCTCCCTGGAGTCTGGGTAAGTTGAGACTGCTAGTCTTCCCATGGTGTTGCTCTCTCCCCTTAAGCTTCTTCAATCCTTCTGCTAATTCAACCATGGGGGCCCCTAACTTCAATGGTTGGGTGTAAGTATCTGCATCTATCTCAGTCAGCTGCTGGTAGGGCCTCTTAGAGGACAGCCATGTTAGGCTCCTATCTCTAAGCACATCATAGAATCAGTAATAGTGTCAGGCCTTGGTACCCTCCCATGAGATGGATCCCAAGTTGGGCTGGTCACTGGACTGCCTTTCCTTCAGTCTCTTCTCCACTTTTGTCTCTGCAGAAAACTCCTACAGCTGATAAACAACTTCATCAAAGTGGCAGGATATAAAAGTAACTCAAACAAATCAATAGCTAGACAAGAGAGTCCTCTGTTACATATGTGTGTGTGGGTCATACACCAGCCCATGTATACTCCCTGGGACTAAGTGACTAAGTGCGGGGTCCATTAGTCGATAGTGTTGTTCTCCCTATAGGGTTGCAATCCCTTTCAGCTCCTTCAGTTCTTTCCCTAACTCTTCCATTGAGGTCCTTGGACTCAGACCAATGGTTGGCTTTAAGTATCTGCATCTGTCTCAGTCAAGTGCTGTTAAATCCTCTCAGAGGACAGTCATGCCAGGCTCCTGTCTGCAAGTACAACTTGGCATTAGCAATAGTGTCAGGGTTAGGTAACTGTGCCTGGGATGGATCCTAAGGTTGGGGAGTCTCTGGATAGCCTTTCCTTCAGTCTCTACTCCATTTTTTTATCCCTTCATTTTCTTTAGACAGGAACAATTCTGGGTTACTAATTTTGAGATTGGTAGGTGGGCCCATCCATCAACTAGAAGCCATGGCTATCTACTAGAGGTGCCACAGAGAAAAATTTCCTGAACAGAACACCAATGGCTCAGGTTCAAAGATCAAAAATTGACAAATGGGACCTAATGAAACTGAAAAGATTATGTAGGGCAAAGGACTCTCATTGGCAATAGGACAAAAAGGCAACCTACAGATTGGGAAAAGACCCTACTACATCTGATAGAGGGCTAATGTTCAAAATATACAAAGAACTCAAGAAGTTAGACTCCAGAAAACCAAATAACCCAATTAAAAAATTAGGTACAAACATAAACAGAGGTTTTTGTTTGTTTGTTTGTTCGTTTGTTTTGGTTTTTCGAGACAGGTTTCTCTGTATAGCCTTGGCTGTCCTGTAGACCAGGCTGGCCTCAAACTCAGAAATCCACCTACTTCTGCCTCCCAAATGCTGGGATTAAAGGTGTGTGCCACGACTGCTTGGCTTAAACAAAGAATTCTTAACTGAGGAATCTTGAATGGCCGAGACGCACAGAAAGAAATGTTCAAAACCCTTTGTCATCAGAAAAATGCAAATCAAAACATCCCTGAGATTCTACTTTACACCAGTCAGAATGGCTAAGATCAAAGGGGTGGGGGGTAGGGGCATACACATGGAGACAGGGGGGTGGGGAGGAGGTGTGGGATGTGGAGTAGTTGGAGGGTGGATGGAGGGGCAGGGAATGGAATACTGAGTGTAAAAAAATAAATTAATTTACAAAAAAATCAGGCAACAGAAGATGCTGGCAAGAATTTGGAGAAAGAGGAACACTCCTCTATTGCTGGTAGAAATGAAAACTGGTACTTTGGAAATTAGTCTGGTAATCTCAGTAAGTTGGAAATAGTTCAACCTGAAGACCCAGCTATATCACTCCTGGGCATATACCCAAAGGATGTTCCACTATATTACAAGGTCACACAATCCACTATGTTCATAGCAACCTTATTTATAATAGTCAGAAACTGGAAGCAACCCAGATATTCCTCAATGGAAGAATGGATACAGAAAATGTGGTACATCATTTACACAATGGAATACTATTCAGCTATTAAAAATGAGTATATTATGAATTTTGCAGGTAAATGGATAGAACTAGTAAATATCATCCTGAATGAGGTAACCCAGACCCAAAAGGACATACATGGTATATACTCACTGATAAGTGGATACTAGCCAAAAAGTTCAGAACACCTGTGATACAACTCACAGACCATATGAAGCTTAACAAGAAGGAAGGTCCAAGTGTGGATGCTTCAATCCCAATTAGAATGGGGAAGAAAATAGTCATGGGAGGCAGATTGAGGGAGGAAACTAGGTAGGAGAGGGGAAAGGGAAGCAATAAAAGGAGGGACAAGATCGGGTGTATGGGAGACAGAAGAGAAGCCCAGAAGGTCAGGAGGATGAATAGAAATATGCAGCAGTGAGGGTTGGGGAACAGGGTGGGAGAGGGTGAAACCACTAGAAAGCCCCAGACTCCAGGAATGATGGAGACTCCCAGGACCCAATGGAGATGACATTAGCCAAAATGCCCAATAGTGGGGGCATAGAACCTCTAAAGGTTTTTTATTACATACCCTATATGATCATTTTGTTTACAATATGATGTTTAAGTGGAGAAATAAAGCTCATTAGTTATTAATATCTCCATAGATATGTTTATATATCTATTTGTATTAGAATTCTTTTCTATTATTTATGGTTTGTGCTGGTGAAAGAGAAAAACACGACCATGAAAAGACAAAACTAAAGCACCACCACATTGATGACACACACTTCAAATGAACTCTTA
>JADRCD010190910.1:15095-28856 GCA_019843815.1 Montemys delectorum | reverse complement strand
ACACACACACACACACACACACACACACACACACACACACAGGGGAAAGAGACAGAGACCAACTGAAAGATAGACATAGAGAATGAGAGAGAGACAGAAATAGACACAGACACAGACTGAACAATGAACATGAACATAGCCTGATGAATGTATATTTTGCCTTGCCACATTTGCTAGAGCAAATTTACAAAGAATATAGGCAGAAATGAATGCAAATCTACACTTGTGCTTGTTGAACGTGTATGAAAGCATGGCCAGTCAACTGAGTACAATTGTGGGTCAAAGATAGCATTCATATATGGGCCAATATGTCCCGTTTGTGGTTTTATTCACACTTGTGGTTTTATTCACTGCTAGCATGAGAAAAACCCTAAAATTTCTAAGGAATAAAACGGAAGGGAATGAGAAGTGGACTGGTAGTCACATTGAGGGTCAGTTGCCTTGAGAATGATGAAGTTTAGTTCTGTTAGCATTTTAAAGCATATTCTACTGTAACACATATCCAATGGAGGTATGAGCCTCTAAAAGAGTTCTTCAATGAAATATAATGGTGACCAACATCAATGCAACTGACTTGAACCTCTTTATCACTGCCAAACTTTTCAGGCTTTTGTAAACCAACAAGCAACAGGAGTTTCGAAGAGGCAATGTAATAATCCATTTCCCTACGACACACCATCTTTTCACCTGCATGGCTGTACCCTCACTGATTTTAGTTATTGTTCAGGCCTCTTCCAGTGCTAAAATTCCAAGAACTTCAGGTAACACAATAGGCTGCTGGGAGAGTGGAGAACGGAAATAGACATGTAGTGTGGGTCACAACGGTTTTGGTTTGCTTTTTCAAAACACTATAGACAATTGTTACTTTACTCCTCTTTTATGTTTCTAAAGAAATGTAAAGTCAAAAAGATACCATTAGTAAATTAATTAATTAGTTAATTAAATCCCTAGATATAATACACTGTAAGTAAGTCCTCTGCCAAGTGAATTGGGTCCTATAGGTGAATCTGCAAGCACTCTACTCTTCAGTAAAAGACAACACATTTCTCAAAAATATAATTTATATGTTATTTTCTAGTTTCAGCTTCACATACTACTAAACCTCAAAACATGCCAAGCTAGGCGGGTCTACTGCAAAGAGCATGACAGTCACTTTGGATCTTCACACACAAGGAAGGAAAGCGGAAGAGAGGGAAAGAGGCCAGCTATAACATGAGTTAAAGCACACTACAAAGAAGCTAAATGATACAGAATTTGTGTCTAAGTCCTGAGAAAAGTAGGTAGAGGTGAGAGGCTCCCAGTGTCTCTATATGAAGCAGTGTTAAGCAGCAGAAGAGGTCCAGCTAGCCCTAATCATCAGTGAGGAAGTAAGAAATCGAAAAATGTCTTCACATTGTAGCGCTAAGGACGTATTTTGGATGTTGGTAGTGTTTTTGGTCATTTCAGTTGCATACTGTGGTGGTCAGTGACAATTCTCAATTTGATGAAGGATGGGCCTCTGAGTATGCCTGCGGGTTGTTACATTGACCACATTAGTTGAGTTAGGAAAATATCTTGATACACATAAATGGAGAAATACAATTTAATCTTCAATTTATAATCATGAAAATGAAATTTATCAGCATTAACCATAATTGCCATTTAAAAGAGTTAGTATTTAAACCTAGGTTTGTCTGATTTCTAAACCTAGACACTGTGCTTCTGCCATCCCTGACCATAGATTGTATAAGAAAGCCAGTTGAGTAAGTCATCTAGAGCAACCCAGAAAACAATGTTTTCCTCCCCGGCCTCTGCTTCAGTTTTTGCCTTTAGGTTCCTACCTTGCATTCCTGCCTTAGCTTGTCTCCATAATGGAGTATAACTGTAAGCCAAATGAACCCATTCAACTTACTTTTGGTCATGGTGTTTATTTCAGCAATAGAAACCTAACAGTCTTTCATATGACAATGCAGTATATAATAGGCTTAAGTTGAACACTATATTGATAGGTTATGCAATATTTGTAATGTTCATACTGGTCTAATATTAAATATGTGTATATGTATATATATAATATATATATATAAAATATATATCAGAAAAATTTCTCCCATATTTCAATAACATGTTTTCTTCTTTTCAAAGAATGTCAACAACCCTACAGCATATAAGAGATGTCCTAGTTCTGGTTTTCGTAAGAATTCTTCTCTTTTGTCTGGATCAAGATAATCCTGAGTCTGTTTTCTGTGTTTCAGACCATTCTACACTTATCAACATGAATCATATTTCTTCTTGGTGTAAAAGCTAACATGAATAATGAAATGATCTCATTCTTTGTTTGAAAGTTTTCAAATTCAAATCTGTAATATATGTTCTCAATATTCTTCTTTGTATTGTCTTCTGTTTCAAATTACAGATTTTTCAGAAGTTGAAAAATCCTAGGAAACTGACCCTGCTTGAGTTTCTGATGGGCTGCAGCTGACAAAAGTTCCCAGCAATCCTTCACTGTTTCCTTTGGGATTTTCCATCTTCCTGGAATTACTTTTCTTCTCTGTGGATGCTGTGTTGCTGTAGAGCACTGAAGTTTTGCTTTCAAGGAAACATCACAGCCATAATTATGTATTTTTTCATGCAATCATCTTCAATGTCTCTTTCTAGAATTAGGCTGTCAGTTCTAAGAGTATCTGTTTTGTTTATTCCTGCGTCCCCTCAGGCTAGCACCAAACCTGTCACATCATAGGATTTAATAAATATTTATTGACAAATATCTAAGAAAACTTTGCAGAGTTGTTTTCTCTCAGTTAGATTTTTGTTTTTTTGTTTTTTCCTCTCAGAATCTCTCTGGGTTCATATAAAAGGTTTGTGAACGTCCATGGGAGAAATGCGTGGTTAGTATAGAAACTGTATTTCCTCCCCTTCCATCCTGCCAAATCTCTTCTGACACAGGACAAGCACAGAACTTAAGCATATGTGGGGCTCTGAATGCAAAGCACATGGAACTAAGAAAATCGGAACCATGTTGTTGGTGGTGTGAGTGTGTGTGTGTGTGTGTGTGTGTGTGTGTGTGTGTGTGTGTGTGTGGAGCTTTTCTATGCTTGTGATTTATATCCCTGCTGCTGGAGCTGGGTGTCTGGGGGAGTGTTGTACTTGTAATTAGAAAGTGAAACAGATGTGAGACTGTCATTGTAAATGATGTTTCTATTATAATGCTCCTCATTGCTCAACTGATCATTTTCATTTCACCTATTGAAATTCTCACTGGAAAGATCTGGCCCCCAGGTAAGACAGCCTCCCTGCAGTACGGTCCTGAAATAAGGCCTCCTTCATGACACTTTTAAAACACGGCCCTGAAAGAAACCACATGGATGGGAGGCCTGGAGGGAAAGAGACCTGACTTCCAACATTATTTTTTTTTCTTTTTCAGAAACAAAGTATTGCAGATATAATCTTACTGACATACTCAATAGTTTATTTTTAAGTTTTATAGAATTTCTTCAGCTTGTCACTGTAATCCAAATTTACTTTCTCCAGGCGATCAAAGCAGACAAGACAGGAGAACTTCATCGTGAATCAATCTAACCTCGTTCAAAGACAAGTGACACTAGACCAAGCAAGCATACACCGGCACACTGAGTTTTGTACAAAGAAGTAACATGGAAGGTACCCCTAATATCCCCTAGGGGATTGGTCATACAAACTGTGATTATAGACACTGGCAGGCATTGGTTAACTTATATTTTCCTGATACCAACACCTGCACAGAAAGAAGGACGTGACAGTGATAGTTTTAATAGTTCATGTTTGTTTGGTTTTTTTTTCCCCGATAATTGGTGCTGAGCACCAAACAATCTAGGACCCACAAGTAAGAAGTATGTACTTCTGAAATCTTTGTCCTAGGGAACTATGCACTGCCTAGGAAAGGACATAGGGTCAGACCTGGACACTTTGCTCAGCCCAGGCTTAGCAGGAAACTGGGGGAAGGGGAGTCCAAAATGATGTGCAATTTTCACTACTCAGGAGAATTGATCAAGAAAGTTGAAGATGGAAATTCAGAGGAAAATAGATGGGATGCCTCCGGAATTTAGTATCCTCCTTGTGCAAATGTGATGCTGACCTCTGTGTGTTTCTGAACCCAGCATAGTAGTTAGGATAAATTAGAACAAGCTATCATTAAAGAGTAAAGCATGTGAAAATTGGGGATATTAGAAGTAGCTTCCACCTATTGATCTCTTTCTCTGGGTCCTTTTTCCTGGTTCTAGTCCCATCTTGAAAAATAGCCATTATAGGCATGTGGGGGTGAAATTAAAAATTCCTTGAGTCCTGGTACTTATGTTTCAATGGGGATATCTGAGCATAAGTGGATGCCTTTCTGTACTCAGTATTTACTAGGAGAGGAGAGACTGACTATACTATCTCTGTCGTCAGGGTTATCACAGCGTGGATTCAGTCTTAGAAAGCAGCACTTTATTAATATCAACCCATCTAACATGCTAGCAATGTTTCTCAACACTTCAACTTTCACGGGTAGTTTTGAGCATCAAATCTGCATGATGCAGACTTTGGCTCAGTAAATCACTGAAAAGTGCTGGACCTTCTCTTGTCTGCAAGATGAAGCTATAACCCAGCTTCTCTGGCCTTGAGAAAGAAACTTCTCTGTCTGGATTCAATGTCACTAGTGGAAATGACTGTTGGTATCTAAACAGAATGGTCTGTTCTTTCTTTTAATAGAATGCTGTTCTTTTTTTAAAATTTTTTATTAGATATTTTCTTTATTTACATGTCATATGATTTCTTCTTTCCCAGTTTCCCTCCAAAAACAAAAAAATTAAAAACCCAAAAAACAACAAGAACAAACCCCTGTTGCCTCCCCCCTCCCCCTGCTTGCCACCCCACCCTCTCCCACTTATTGGCCCTGGTGGCAGCAAGTGCATAGGCAAGGATTGCAAAGTCAACCATCAATGGGAGGAGAGGCCCTTGGCCCTGTGAAGGTTCTGTGCCCTAGTGTAGAATGCCGTTCTTAAAAGATAGAGATAGAAAAAAGAATCCCTCAATGAACAGATGAAAGATTAATGAAATGGGAACTCCAGGAAATGAATTGTAGAAAGGCATGAGACAATCTGCTTTGATGTGTCTTGAGAGATGGTGTCAATGAGATGATGGGCAAACTCATTTGATAAAACACACAGAAAGACAAATTTAAACTTCTAGTTTAAAAACCTGCATAAATATGTGTACTCACACACATGCCTCTTTGATCAGTTAATGGAATTCTCCAGTAAAACACATTTTCCTCTCCAAACGGTTGTTAGTCAAGTTTTTCACCTTTTACTTCACATTCCTTCATAATGGCCTTTTGAGTTCATGGAATCACTCTCCACTTTACTTCAAAGACAGGTGTGTGCGTTTATTGTCTCTATGGAGCTGAGAAGAATGAAAAGCTTTTCAAAAGAGCCTTGCAAATATACACAAAGTACTTGTCATTGCACAGTCAAATGACCACGTACGAGATCAGACCTGCAAAATCAAAGAGAGACAGAGAGACTCACACAGAGAGAGGATATCTCTCTTACAGGTATCAACAGCTCTACTCTGCATTAGGGGGCACATGGTCATCCTTGATAAGCAGCATTCATTACATGAAATTTAATTATTAGCACTTGAGATTTTGTTGAAGTTACAAATCTCTAAAGAGGCTTCCTTAAATTCTATACATATGCTTACAGAATCCATCTCTAGCTTCTAAGGAAATCAATAATATACACAAGGCTAGATAAAAATCAAGGGGCTAGCACATCAAACTGTCTCACAGTTCGGTCTCCACCCGATACTTCTCTAGTACTGTATTTGAATTTTAGTATGACAATGAGAACTTAAAGTAAAGGTTGTGTCTCAGGAGTGCTGAAAGAACTCCAGCCGTGGTAGTTCACACTTGTGTGATGCTGTTTGGTAAACTAAGCCAGGTCAGCCACCAGCCCGAGTACAGCCTGGATTACAGAAAGAGCAAAACTAAACAGAATGCTACAACACCCCATGTTGCCACTGTGACTGAGAGAGGAGGAGAAAGCCTCATGTGTGGTTCCAAAACACTTCTTTGAAACAATATATCTCAGAAAATGAGAATCATTACTTGTTATTGGGGCCTTGAGGACAAGTGTATTAAAATAGGAAACACGATTGAGAACAGACAATTATTCAGGGATGAGTTTTTTCCTCATATTCCCATACTCTCCTTGGAATAGCCCTGAAGGTTAGTATCATATTTTAAAGAGACAATCAGGTATCTGTCTACCCAGTAGGTCAGCATGCTGCCCTCAGCACTGCATTGGTGTGCTGTGCACCAAAGTGGAGGGAGTATAACTCCCAAAGAGGGCTTTAATACATGGGTAGATATATAGAAAACAGCTATGGATCAGTGGAGACCCCAGAGAAGGAAGGCTTGCCTCTAAGAGCTTTGCTCACACATGGGCCCACACAGAGAAAATGTGCTCCACTGAGAAAAACATTTCCCATGCATCAAATGTCCACTTGTTCCCAAGGCAAAGGAAAAGATAAGAAAAGAAAAACATCCAAACACCCACTCCTAAAGCTAAAACCAAAACCAAACAAAAAACAAAGCAAAATAAAAAACAAAATTAAAAACCAAAACCAAAACAGAACAAAACAAACAAACAAACAAACAAACAAAAAGCCAAACTAGAACAACAAATATCAGACTCTAACACGTGTTTGAGGGGAAAGTAGTGTCAGCTTTGTGAAAGGCTGTCTGCCCAGGGTTAGGTAACTGTTGGTAAGTTAAGCCTGGCTAAGTCCATGCCCCTTTCTCCCTTACTGGCTTTGATTTTGTGCCTTCCCACTTATTTGTCCCCAATGGCAAGAAATTTCCTGCTTCCCAAATTCAAGCCGTCTACATTATTAACAGCTTAGTCAATCCTGCTTAATAAATTCATCACCCAATGTTCTCAAAAACAGCAATAGTGTGTTAAAATACTGTCCTACGTGACAGTGTTACATGTAGGAAGCCCCGTAACTCTGTGAGCTTCAACCTACTAAGAAATTTTCAGTCCCAAGATCTTCATAATTTCAAATGTTTATGGTCATTAAGCAGAGTCATTTAATTACGTGAATGTTGTTGTACGCTTTAAGCCACTTTCCCATAAAAAGGTTCTCTACTACCGAAGACATTGTGATAAAAAAATCATCATTCTATCCATAGACACACAGTAATAATAATAATAATAGTAATAATAATAATTAATAATAATAATACTAAAAGGGAAATAACACCAGTAACACCACAGAAGCTAGTTAGCAATTCAGATTTGCTTCTTATAATACAAGTTAAATATAGTTTGGGTGTACATTCAGTTGTGTTTCTCAGGATTATATTTTACAAATGAGATACTCTGTCCCTGGCATCTATGGATGCTCGTGAATATTAAGCCATTAATATCCTTGGTCTCCTTAGGGTAAATGAATAGAGGACATTTTATTTTAAAATTCCAGAAGAAATAGAAAAACTATGTCTGCCACTGCCCAGGATGGCTTCAGTGATAAATTATCTTATATGGTATTGCACTGAGTTACTACTCTCTAATCTTCTTGATTAATTTTTAACAAATAATATTTCATTACTGTATACCAAATCTATTTGCCAAAATAATATATGAAGATTTTCAATACAAGAAACAATATTGCACACGTTACTTATTTAAAGCCCCTGGGAGATGTGTAGATTAACCCTTATCAGCAAAAGAAAATGCATGAAATATTTAGGGCAGAGTATAAATAGGTACTTGCAAAGCTATCATTAGCCACATAATATTGCAGATGGCTTGGAGATTTGTTTTAGATAAACTTTGGCTTTTCTATGCCACAGTGATAGTTAGGTCAATGGCACAATGTTAGAGCATCCAAAAATATCAAGACAAGTCAAAAGACCAACTCGTACATAAAATGTTGAAACTACCTCAGGGAGAGAATTCTGAAACTGAAGTAGATTGCAGTAGTAGACCTGAAAGGGGCTGAGCCATTATGCCAGAGTGCTAAGTACACACTATAATAATAAAAGTCATGTTGTGCATTGACTAGATGCACACAGACGCTTAAGCTGTCGACATATGCAGCTGTTTGGCCAGTTTGGAGTGCCAAAACCTCATGTATCACAGAGACATCATTTTGTTGAGTGACAAATTGCCTCACTTTTAAAATATCTTCAAAGAATACTTCTCAGAATAGCCCTGCCTTATTCTTTCAGCATCCTTGCCTACATGTCAATCACTAGATCATTCAATCAATCAACAACCAATCAATCAAACTGAGGCTCTGTGAACATAGCAGAGCCTCTCTATTTCATCAGCTTGTGAAATTCTAAAGGAAAGGAGCTGGAGGAAAAGAGTATTCATGTAGAGTTGATAATATTTTATTTTCAAAACAAGAATGTAACGATTTTTTTTGAGATGTATGTGTATCTGTGTGTGTTTGCTTACGTTTATGTGTACCATGTGCAAACAGATGCCCGCAAAGGCCAGAAGAGGGCATCAGAGCCATTGGAACTAAACCAGTGTGTCTTCTGAAATACTAAAAAGTGTTGCCAACCTTGTGCTATCACCAGTGCATAATAAAAGACGTCTTTAAAATCAACAAGAAGTAGAGCTGTGCAAAATCAGGACTTTATTATATATATATTATATATATATATAATATATATATATATTATATATATATAATACATATATAATATATTGCATATTATGTATATCATTAAAGTATATATATAAAGCATATAAATATATATGTATATATATTATATGTATACAGTTACAAACATCTGCATATACAGAGAAAGAGAGAGAGAGAGAGAGAGAGAGAGAGAGAGAGAGAGAGAGAGAGAGTTGTCCCTTTATGGTGTGGATACTTAACCAAAAATTGCTCCTAGCACTATTAATAGATTTGAGAGGCATACATGAACATGATTGCTATCTGTCATTTACTCCTAAGTAGTAACTGCCAGGCAATCTGAGACGTTTCCGGTAATAATTCAACAAGAAACAATGGTATGATTGTAAACTCGGGCTAATGTATGGACAAGTCACTGGGTGCTTTTCAGCTTCCACTTTGCACCTCCTTCCATTCCATGTAAACTTTGGAACTCTGCAGCTTACTTTAACCTCAATTGCTAGCCTGCTCAATAAATGGTCAGGTCTAACGGTGACCCATTGCCTTGCTATTGATCCCAAGGGAGAAGCCATTATCTCCACCTGAATCATCATGCAAGAAGTGGTAATTCTTTCTGCTAAAATCTGGGATGCATTTACCCCCCAATACTGGAAGGGCCAACTTTTTACCCATTCGAAAATACTGCTGTCTCTTCACAGGTTTGGGTCCCTAATTAGGGACCCTTCTTTTAAATTTCCAAATTTTCATAATCCAGTTTTCTCCCTTTGTTCTGTGGGCTGATGAAGTAGAACTTGTTTCCTGCAGTTGGGACCTCCAGTGTCAGTGCTTCTCAACCTGTCAACTGTGATTCCTTCCCTACTGGGATCAAACAATCCTTTCACAGGGGTCACCTAAGACCATCGGAAAAAACAAATATCTGCATTATGGTTCGTGACAGTAGCAAAAGTATAGTTATGAAGTAGCAAATAACATATTTTTGTAGTTGGGGTTCACCACAATATGCGAAACTGTGTAAAAGAGTCACCTCGTTAGGGAAGATGACAACCCTTGTTCTGTAGTATCTTAGGACACAGCAAAAGTGATAAACAATTTGCATGTTCAACTTGAACATACATAGATTTTCTTAAAAGCTCTTCACTGGGTAGGATTTTCTGTATAAGAAATGTTTGCATAACTCCAAATGCATATGTACATAAAATAGTTATAGAAATCAAACATTTATTGGTAAGAAAAATTTTTTTCACAATAGTTCTTGAGATGAATGTGTTTGTTTAGTTTTTTTTTTATTTTAAACCCCAGATTTTATTCCCCTCCCCATCTACTCTCTGACTGTTCCACATCCCATACCTCCTTCCTGCCCCTTGTCTCCATGAGGATGCTCCCACTCCCCATCCCACCAGACCTCTAAACTCACTGGGGCCTCAAGTCTCTTAAGGGTTAGGTGCAGCTTCTCTGACTGAAGCCGTAACCGACAGTCCTCTGCTGTATATGTGCTGAGGGCTTCATATCAGCTGGTGTATGCTGCCTGGTTGGTGTTCCAGTATCTGAGACATCTCGGGGGTCCAAGTTAATGAGACTGCTGGTGTTCCTACAGGGTCTCTCTCCTCCTCAGCTTCTTCCGGCTTTCCCCTTATTTAACCACAGGAGTCAGCAACTTCTGTCCTTTCCTTGGGTGCAAATATCTGCATCTGACTCTTTCAGCTGCTTGTTGGGTCTTTTGCACGCAGTCATGATAAGTCCCTTTTTGTGAGCACTCCACGGTCTCAGTAATAGTGCCAGGCCTCGGGGCCTCCCCTTGTGCTGGATCTCACGTTGGTCCTGTTGGTGGACCTTCTCTTCTTCAGACTTATCTCCATTTCCATCCCTGTAGTTCTTTCAGACAGGAAAAATTATGGATCAGAGTTTTGACTGTGGAATGACAACCCCATCCCTCACTTGATGCCCTGTCTTTCTGCTGGAGATGGGCTCTACAAGCTCCCTCTCTCTATGTAGGGCATTTTATCTAAGATCCCACTAAAGATTTAAATCTTGAATTAATATTTGATACTGTAGGAACAATGCAAAATCTCTTTGTTTTTGGTAACAAGTTATTATGTAACTATAAGGGGAAAGTTAATATATTCAATAAAACATTGTCAGTACTTCACATACAGTGGTCTTCTATCTGAACCAAGGCACCTCAGACAATGCTCACTGCTGTATGGTGTAACAGTACACAAAGCTCACAGTGTAGCTGTTTTGTGTTCAGAACCAAGGATGGAGTGAATTTTAGGATACAACAGAAATGAGGTCTGCTGGAAGTACCTTGAATGTATGTCTTAGTTTCTTCTGTGTTTTTGATCATTGTACGTTCATAAACCTTCTACTGTTAACCACATTTTTACCATTACCCCACATTCAGTTATGTGGTATTTTCTGCATTTCTACCCACAATTTAAAAAGCTGTGGACTAATGATTTCCTGGGTTGCTGGTAAAATATTATTTCTGAATGTATCCCTGAAGATATTTGCATTTGAACTAAACAACTAAATTAAGTTGATCATTGTCGTCCATATGTGCCTGATAAAACTAATAGGTTGAACTAAACTAAACTGGCAGGAAAGGCAGGTTCTTTCTGTGAGATGGGACTTTCCATCTCCTGCTATGTTTGGTTGCTCCAATATCTGGCCTTCATACTTGTACTAGAACTCCCACAGTTTTCAGGTTTGTGCACATGGAGTCAATTAAGCTCTGGCTTCCTGGAGTCTTCAGCTTCAATACGTACCCTGTACTTCTTGGCTTCCCTAATTTTGTGAAGCCATTTTCACATAGTACCTCTTTCTTTCTTTAGACAACCCTGAATAATATCACAAACTCCAGTCATGGGTTAAGTTCTGCAGTGTGCCTGCTTTTGTAAATCCATGTTTATTTCATTACAAGCTCAATACTGTTGATAGAGAATATGGCTGCTTTCTCGTTCCTGCAGTTAAGATGAGAAGTTGTGATGCCTACAGGATTCAGACATTTTCTATCCTCTCTTTGCAGAAAATATTTGCTAGCCTCTGACATTTGACTGAGAATACTCTTTGTTTTTCTTTCCTTTTTTCATGATGTTTGAGAGAGGGCCTTAATTCTTGATCCTCCTGCCTTCACATCCTGAATGCGAGTACCTATCTCTATCACCACACCAAGGTTAAAGATCTCTTTTTGTCTTTTTCCTCGTCAAGAAATTCATGTCTATTTAACTGTGTTTTAAACTGTTAAAGTCATTCCATGTCCTGGTGCATAAAGTATCTTTTTACAAAAGCAAGGACACTTTCTATTTTAAAACCATTTTCAATTAGTAAAAACATCAAATAAGAACACTATGAGAACTATACTAATGGTAGATTAAAGGTTAGTAGCATCTCTAAAGATGCTAACTAATCATCTGAATGTTTTAGAATATTCCTAATGTTAAAAGGAAAACAAGAAATTTTGTACCATGAAGAAATAATAAGTAGTCAAGTGGAACTTCTTCATTGCTACTACTTAAACCAAAACATCCTTTAACACAAATATTTTTGAACAGGAATTATTGCTCTAGAGACCAGTGTGTACAACAGATCAAAGAGCAACTTGAAACCCCGTGCATCCCAACACAGGAAGGCCACAGCTCTATAGAGTGTTCTCTTTCACACGGCTCTAATGATTCAAAACAGATATTGTGAACATGGGAAATATGGATTCATTACATCTCGGTACAGCTCTGCATTCCTTTTCTTTACAAGGCACTGTTTTAAGCAACACAATCATAAAAGTAAAAACATATATAAGGATAAGGGGAAAAAAATACAGAGAGATACTCATTATTTTTCTACCATCATTTGACAAGAGCACATTAAGGGCATCACTACTGGGAACGGTGCTTGGACATGTCAGTCCATTAGGCAACTTATTTTTGGATACTCATTAGGAGGCAACTTTGCCTAATGCACTGTTTTCCCTACCTGGTATAAAAGGAAGGCTTTCAAAGTCTATTAGTTATTACCAAAGGGATCACATCCCTAGAGACTTTATCAGCTTCATTTGTTTCCATCAGAACTCACTCCTATAAGACATTAAAACTTTGTCAATCTTCCTGGCTTTTGTATCTCAGATATTGCTACACACAGTCCGTATTGTGCCTTGTTGCTCATGCGTTTTGGAGTCTTTGTGGCAGACACTGTAGGTTTTCACTTGCTAAAACTTTTCACTCTTGTCATGTGCAAACACTTAACCTGTTCTATACAAAGCAATTGCTGATTACACTGAACCCTGTATTTGTTACTTTACTTGTTGTGAACATATGGACAGGCAAGAGGAAACCTAAGAGAAAAAAAAGTTTATTTGGGGTTTTAGTTCAAGAAGATACAGCTAGCAGGAGGACAAGGTGACTTGGTCGGGAAGTAGAGATTCATGAATGTTGGTGCTCGGCTTGTTTTCTCCTTATACACAGTCTGGAATCCCAGGGTGTGTGTGGGGGGGTGGGAGGTTGTGGTGCTTCTCACATTTACAATGAATATTATCTTCTTAAAGTTCCTGGAAGCATTTTCATAGACCTACCCAGGGGTGTATTTTCAGGGTGATTCTAAAATGAGATAGTTTTATAATCAAGAA
Source organism: Montemys delectorum (assembly GCA_019843815.1). Classification (NCBI taxonomy): domain Eukaryota; kingdom Metazoa; phylum Chordata; class Mammalia; order Rodentia; family Muridae; genus Montemys; species Montemys delectorum. The sequence goes on along the minus strand of JADRCD010190910.1, from coordinate 15,583 downwards.
CAACCTCTACAACTGGGTTATCCAAACTGTTGTCCTCTCTTGTACTCATTGGTCAAATAGTAATGATTTTAGGCTACATACAAAGAATTTCTGTTATTTTTTTCATCTTTCTGCTTTATCTCTACAAAGCATGGACTGCACTAGTCAAATGTTGGGTACCAAAGAATGCTTGCTGAATCAGTAGACTTCTTCCTAACTTAAAAACATTAAAGAGAATGATGGTTAATGTTTATCACTACCATAGATCCTCCTCTAAAAACAACATGGAAAATTTTATTCTTGTCCAAGAGCTGTTAGTTGGATGTTGTATCTATTCAAGCATTAAGAGGCAAAGCCAGTACACTCAAAGAAATAAATTTCCAAAGAATGCAATCTTAGTCCTTCAGCAGAAATATTGGTTTATGTGTAGCAGCAAGATTTCATCGTCAATTCTAGTACATTCCCCACTGGCTGAGAACACCCTGTCATATTCTTCTATGACTAGAGGA